>LT642788.1:0-10785 GCA_900128585.1 Stramenopiles sp. TOSAG23-3 | reverse complement strand
ATATTTTAATGTGAGGGCAGACGATTGGGAACCGGTGCTGGAATTGACAAAGTTCAAAGTAGATACCCTTCGTAAAGGTGAAAAAAGTGATATTGAAGTTAATGTGGTAGAAAGTGAACTGCGAAATACCGATATGAACATCAACGTATCTTCGAACCTGCTTGAATATCTGAACTACAACAATTATTTTGCTGACCAGTCGCAAATTCGATCTGCAAGAAGCGAAGAAATGTACTGCTTTCTGTACAATCACTGTGGTTGCTCTGCGCTTGTATTTGCAGGTCCAAACGTGAGGGGGAAAGAGTTGAACGATAGCCAATCCATGAATCTTGAAGTTATTTCTACCTCAGACATTAAACAAAGACGGCATTCCACGAGAGGTGTTCTTTCTGTCTACCTGAAATTCGCCAATGAAGGGTTTGAAACGGGGCGGTTTGATATCGCCTCAGTGGGATTGTACGCCGTACGCTTAAAATTTAATCAAGCGGAAGATAAAAAGACCCATATTTCTAGGGGTTGGGCCTTGGCAAAAACTGCAGTCTTAAAGAGAGGTCTGACTACGCTCGAAAACTCTATCGCAAAAAAGCACCGTCACCCACAGCACTATGATTGTGTTGTTGACGTAAACATAGATTCAAGGGGGCAAAAGTACGCACGTGTGCGTTCAGCATGGTCTGTCACAAATAGCTGCACAAATGAGCTTTTCTTCAGATTTTCTGAGAAAAGTGATAGTCATGGAAAGCAAGCGGCAGGAGACTCACCTCAGCCGTTGGAAGTTCAATTAGAACCTGGTGAAAAATATTTCGTGCCCATCAATTTAAACCCAAATAGTCTTACCATTGAAGTGCGACCAAATTCAAGCTATGATTGGAATAAAATTGAAACAAATAGTAAAAGCCGATTGAAACTTCGCCGATCCTTACGTTTTGAAAGGTACTGTATGTGTACCACCACTGAAGCCGGTAACAAGAAAGCCCGTGACAAGAAGACCACGTCTCCCCGTAGAAAGCACAGGAACCATGGCATCTTTAGAATGCGCCAACAGCACTCCTGGCATTTTCAAACTTTGATTCAGTTAACTCCCATTAAAACACAAGTAAGCAAAGGACAACATCGCAAACGCTCGAAGAGTACGCATACCACCACAGATATTTTTATCAAACCGGTGATGCAGTTGCAAAATTTATTACCTAAACCTTCAAAATACCGGCTGTCAGACGAAACGGGGAGCATTTTTGCTATGGGAGTACTGCCGCCTGAAAATACTATTCCCATCCATGCGTTAAATTCGTCATCTGATGGGATTTCCATGCAAATTTTTTTGCCAAATTACCAATGGAGCCAAGATGTTGAATTGAAACTTCGCAAAGATGGGATGTTTCGAAAAGAGTTAAAGCCGATAGATCTTCTACTGGAGGGGGTTGAATGGAACGACGACGAACAGCAGACTTTAAAGTGTCCTGACTTGCTACTCCAGTGTAAAATGACTAACGAAAATGAAATTTTTGTGTACTGCTCCTACTGGATCGAAAATTGTAGTGGAACGGAAATTAATATAGCACCCTTATATAGCCGAAATCTGCTGACAAAGCTTTCCAAATCGTTGAGTTTGAGAATGAATACCGGTTCAAAGAAGACGATGCCATTTTATGTCTTGCAGTCTAAATCTGTTCAACAACCTTCAGGGACACCCAAGAGAAGCTCTGTTCGGCAAGAATTTCAGGGCGAAATTTTAAAGTTTGACGTATATTCCCCCCTGAATTCGTTTGAATTTATCACCTCGTCAATTGAGTCTGATGCAAAACTAGCAGACTTTCTCCGTACACTCTGCGAACGTTTCAAACTCGAAGATCAGAAGGAATACTTCTTTTCAAGCGATATTAGCTATCCACCGAATAAAATTGACCTTATTGAAACCATGGAAAGTGTTCATTCCTCCAATAATGGCCGAATATATTTACGCCATCATTTGGAGTGTGTTGAAAGCGAACAGACTGTGGGCGATCATTCAAATGTTACCCTTACAAAATCTTCAATACAACAATGGGGAAGCTTTCTTCTTATTGGTACAAAGAATATTCGAGTGAGATGCCGGCAGTCGTCTTGGTCGACTGATATAGAATTAAGCAAATCGTTATCAAATTATGTCGATCTAAAGGTCGTTTCGGAACCTAAGTCTTACCAGCTCAGTCTTCAATCACACGATTTAGGAGGCTTGTATGCACATTCTGCAGGAATAAAGTTTTCTCCAAGGTTTGTGCTGATAAATGAATTAAATGAAAGGCTGTACCTTCGGCAAGGAAGCATCGACATATTCCAAACGAGCGAAATGGAGCATGAGGGAATACTGGAAGCAAACGAAAAGTCTCACCCATTTCATTGGCCGCGCTCAAATGCTACCAAACAACTGTGTGTAAGATTTGGAACGAGCGGCTCACTGTGGTCTGGATTTTTTCCATTAAATGTCACGGAAGATTTTGATTTATTGATGAAAAGAGCTGATGCGAACGGGACTATTTCACAGTACATTCTGCGTGTAAATATTCGACAGCAAGGTGCAAAGGTATTGATCAAATTTAGGCCTGAAGATTTAAAATATGCTCCATACTTTATCAAAAATGAAACGCTCGACGTCAGAATCGAATTTCAGCAGTCTCGCGATAACAACAATAATTGGGGAATTCTTGAGGGTGGCACAGATGCTTTATCTCACTTTGCCTGGGAGTTGCCGTATATTCCCCACCGATCGCTGAAAGTGAAGATGAAAGTGCATGGTGGTCCTTCATATGAAGACATTATTACGTTGGACAATGTCACGAAAAAACGCAAGAGACTAAACCAGGATATTGAGTACAGAATAAGTGTTGTGGGGATATCTAAAGTATTGACATTTGTACGAAGTGAATTATCGCTCAAAAAAACACAATCAAAACGTAGAATGCCGAAGATCTTAACAAGGCTGAAGCGAAGTGGGTCTACCAACCGCCGCGCAAGACGTTCTGTTGTAGATGCCTTCCGGATTTCTCAAGTTGGTGATGTAAGTACCAGTTCGCTGCATGTGCATCTTCCATTATTAGGTATTTCTCTAATTGATGACTATATACCAGAAGAAGAGCCCAACCATGTAAGGCAAGAACTAGTGTACCTGTCCTTGCACGCCATCCACTATTATGAAACTTTAGCTGGTAGTGAAAAAAGAACAGGCCTCTCGGTCGGTCTTATGCAGGCAGACAACCAAATGGAAAAGTCATCGTACCCAATTGTTTTTTGCCAAAAACAGTTGGCTCGTGGTAGTACCCAAGCCAGTGTGCCACACAGTGACCATTACGATGTGTCTCAGTGTTCCCACTGTTCGGCATATTTTCCTTGGGTAGGCATCAAACGTCAGGAAAAAAACCCGTGCGACCAACCTGCTCTTCACATATGCTTCGCCAGAGATGTTTCTCACACAGAAATAGACTATTTTGATCATATAAACTTTAGTATAGCGCCCCTGGACGTAACTATTGATGAACAATTAGCGAAAGGTGTTGTGAGTATGGCGTTAGCGATTATGAACGATCGCGCAAGTAAAGTGAACATTGCCTCCCCTGAGATTCCTGAAGAACATGATAACATTTATACATTATTGCGTGCAGGGACATTCATTGAGCAAGAAGAAATATCGAGTAAATCCGAAAAGAAAATGTACTGTCGAATTGCTTACATATCTGGAATTTTTGTAAGACTGTCGTGGGGAGGCGACAACCAAAAGGATGACCACAACACAGGGGCAGATGAAAATGAGGATGATACGGTGCAACAGTCCAATTTTATTGGTCGCGCGCAAAACAAACTTGCCAGTGCTATTCGCAAAACAAGCAACGCGGGAAAAGTCGGATTTTTGAAATTTCTGTTATCCCTTTCTCATTTTGAAGCAGCCATGTTGACCCTTGATTTGAAAGAAATTCCAAATTACGTCGGAGAAATAGGTGATTTAACATCAAAGTTAGTCAAGCACTATACAACTATGGCGACGGTTCAAGTCTTGAAAATATTTTCTAAATCTAGTGCTCTCGGCACCCCGGCGAGTGTATTCGGCGGGGTAGTAGACTTAGTATACAAACCAGCTGTTGGACTGAAAGGTGGAGGAATGAAAGGATTTAAGGACGGTGCTGCCACTGGCGTAAAAAATTTGATTTCCAGTTCTTCGTCAGCGACATTTGGAGTTTTGGGTGGGGCAGCCAAGTATGCAAATATTGGGGCTGCATATCTTACTTTTGACAAAGAATACATCAACGCTGCCAAGGGCATTCGTGATATTGATCGCGGCTATCATGGGCTGCGCTGGAACCTCAAAGCGGGCGGAAGGGCTGTTGCGATGGGGTTCTTCCAGGGCGTAACTGGGATTGTAACAGAGCCCATCAAGGGGGCAAAAATGGGTGGGGTTAAAGGTTTTGCCAAAGGGGCTATTAAGGGGGTTGTTGGGGTGCCAATGAAGCCGATTGCAGGTATTCTACATGGTGTCACAAAAACTTCTCAGGGGGTGAAAGCGTATGTCGATCGTAGCACTGGGCATGATTCCCGGCTCCTTGCTTTGGCACGCAAGCAGCAGCAGACATACATTGCTGGAAGAATACGGTTGCCAAGATCATTCTCAAAACTCAACAATATTGCATTTCGAACGTTTAATGACTGCGATGCCATGGGGCACCTCATGCTGAAAAAGGTTTCCCATGGATCTTACCGGGACGAAGATATGGTACATTACCTTATTATCCGGGGGAAAGATAACGCAGGGAACTTTGAGGAAAGTGCCCGTTGGCTTCTGGTGACAGAAAATAGGATTTTGATGGTACATGTCCCAGACATCAAACGCTTGAAAAATGCAGTAGTGTCCTGGATGTGGCCACTCAGTACGGTGGAGTCGGTTGAAGTTACTGAGCATCGTTCTGTTCTCGGCAAATTTGAACTGAGAATAAGAACCGACAGTTTATATGAAAGCAAGAAAGGCCCGTTAATAAAAGAAGGCGGTAAAGTGAAAACCCATAAAAAACGTTGGTTCGTCGCTTCAAGGGACCATATTTCATACGACAAAGTGCGTTCTTTAAAAATTGTTGGGTGGGATCTATTTCCAGGGAGCATTGATGGTGTTGAAACAATGTTGGTGTTTGTCACTACTAGCAATCCTCATATGCTCATGAGAAACTCAACAGTGGAAATAACGGGGTTTGAAAGCGATCGTAATGGGTTAAAGAATGTAGTCAATGTCATAGATGAGAAGATGTTTTCATTAAAATGCAGTCTGCGCGAAAGCAACGGTCTGAAGAAAGAGGATCTGTCTGATGCCAATGTCGTTTGTAAACTGGTAAACTCGTCAAAAATGCAAATCGCTGAAGAGAGCTCCGGAAACGCACGGGTCGATTTAAGATCTCAAAATCTTGTATGTACTAGGCGACCACCAGAAATGCACGGGAACGCATTTTCGCATGCTTTCACAATATCGACGGATGATGGAAGTGTCATAAAAAGCACAAAACTGAACATGTTTGGTAAAACAGCAAAAGGACACCACAAAAAACTCTTGCTTAGTGCTTCGACAGCCGTAGATGCTGACTTGTGGACTACTTATTTGTCAAGCATATTTGACTACAATGCTGCAAGCAAAAAGCTCGGTGTAGAATCATCGTGGGATTATACCTACATTCCGACGCCAGTTGGTCTTTCAGAAGCGGAAGCTCAAAGTTTTGCCACTATCATAATGGAGTTGCTCTAAAGATCGAAAAAAGTTAAACCATTCAAAAATACATGTGACTCCATTTTAGTGAAAAAACAATTATATAGTATGCTTTAAAACTCTCTCATTTTTTACCATTTTAGTTATTGGTTAACTTAAAAAAAGTATGTCTTACTCCTTATTCATTAAAAACAAAAAATTGGCTGTTATATTAGAGTATCAGCATTATTTGTCAAATTTGTTTTTTTAAAGATTTTAGCTTTTTACGCATTTTAATTTTTTAATTCTCTCGCCCGTGAGGAGACTTTCTCCGGCGTTTATCATCATTCCCTGGGCTGCCATTGGATTCAGCATCGTCCTTGTTTCTTCTTTTCAATGCAGATGGTGGTCCTCCAGACACAACCCGAGGAATGTCTGAAGGTTCTCCTTTGTTTAATATTAAAGACTTGTTCAGTTGCAACAAAACCACGCTCTCATTGTCACATCCTGTGCCGTCACCATCAGATCCGTCTGAAAGGCAAGCGTCACAAAGTGCTGCGGCGGCATCGGCAAGGGAGCTGCCTTTGGAGAGCGCTTTGCGAATAAAATCAATAACTTCCTGATTTTCCATTACGTTCCAAATGCCATCACATGCGATTATCAAAAATTCGTCTTTCGGGGAAAGGGTGATGGTTTGTATCTCTGGGTTCGATGTAATCATTTGTTCTTCAGCAGGTATCGCTTTGTTTTCCTTGTAAAACAAATCCCCTAAGGCACGAGAGAGATTTAAATTTCCTTCTACTCTACCCTCTTCGTTGACTGTGCCTCCTGCTTTGTAGATTCTTTCATATTCATCTTTTTGGTCAGGATTATGATCTCTAGATAACGGTATTGCGACTCCGCCGCGAGACAGGACGCACCGAGTGTCACCTGCGTTCGCGCATATTACCTTGGAATAATTCACGATCAAAACGGAGGTTGCAGTACATCCCGAATGAATTCCGTACGAATCTGGGTCTAATTCTTGCTCAACGGTACTGCTGCCATCGCTAAATGAGCTGGCTTCGGTGGGCTTATCATTCGTGCTTTGCATACTCTCTGAATCTGGTTTACCCTCGTTGGGATGAACATGAGCGGATTTTTCCCGCTTCTCCGGCGCGGCCGAGATAGCTTTTGCTGATTTCTTCTGCTCTTCGGAAGCGGGGTCGCTGCCAGCGTGATTGGCAGCTATGATACTCATAATCTTTTTCTCAAAGTCTTCACTATTGGTAATTCCTTCAAACATTTCAGGGGTTAAAACAACTGCTTCAGTATCACCTGCGTCGCCGAGCGCGTCTTTTTCCAGCTCTGGTGACCCCGGTTTCTGTTCAGCAGCAACAGGAAGTTCCTCGTGCGCGTTGTTTTGTATCTCAGAACCACCAGAGGCCGAGGCTGTGCTCTTTTCCTTGCTATTAGCACCTTTCTTCTTCTCCCTCCCTTCTCTCATTTCTTGGCGGTCTACCTTTTCTTGGTGAAGGGCAGCTTCTTCCAGCTTCTTAAGCTCAGACTGTGCTTGGGGTGTTTTGATTTTCTCGTCTATGCGCAAATACATCTTTTGCATTGCCTTTTCGTAAGCCCCAGCCTTGTACTCTGGCAAATCGACCAATACATCAATTATGTTACTCGCAGCATACCTTGCAATTTCGGCGCCCCCGTGACCATCATACACCCCGGCAAATATTAAACCGTCTTGCTCCCTATCGCTGGCGTTTCGCACAAAGTAACGTGGATGTATGTGCGCATCCTCCTGGTGCTTCCGCCAACCTTGCATGGAGCACGTGGCATATTCGCCACCATATTTCTCAAGGCACCCGGACTCCCTGTGCTTCTTCGTTATCGGCTCGGAAAGATATGCACCCATTTTCTTTCTTCGAAATCGTACCGTAATACAAAAACTCAACTCCTTCTTAATTCATGCGATAGTTCGTATACAAAGTGGTGTTAATTAATTTGTAAATGAACAAACGCACAAACAAATCAAATGGTTTCACGTTTAATACGCACCAACGCGTATCTATTGGGAAGTAAAACTATACATACGGTACGGCAAGACAAATCCCCACCATAATTGGATTTGTTAATTAACTAACCCTTCCCTGTCCCTACTATATCTATGCTGCTGTTAAATTCCATATGAGCAACACTTCTGTACTCGTAACTATACGAATCCAACAGCAGGTCGACAGCACGTACATATTTTAATTGTCAAAAAAAAGAAGAATAGAGGTAACAGGTACATAGAATAAGTTTTCCATTTCGCGTCATCGCTGACCAGAAAAAAATCAATCCCATATTATTTACCTGTTGTTTCTTCTATTTTAGAATGTAATAATTATATTGGTTTCAAGCAGAAACAAATGAATGAAATGAAATGTATATGTACTTGTATGTATTCTAATATACCTATTAATTCATAAAAGAACAAGTTTTGCGAGATTGATACCGCGAGGAGAGGACACACACAAAAAATGGAAAAAAATTAATTAAAAAAAAAAGAGATGAAGAAGAATTTGTGGCAATCCTCTTCCATGAACTCAACAAGAAAGAAAACTTCTTCTATAATTTGTGGAGGCGTAAGGACGCAATGGCGTATTAGGCTTACGAGGAGTGTTGTATTAGTCTATTTATAATAAAATAATATAACAATACTATAGGGAGGGAAGATGGTAGTCGTCTGCTTATCTGCTAGTATTTATTTGTATATTGTAATACTATACGGTAGCAATAGCAAGTAACAAGACGAGGAACAATGAAAATATTATGGTGAGAAATTACAGAAGAGAGCATTGAAACTGTTTTTAATAATTATTAGTAGTGTTTGTGTTTCATGATTATGTGTAGATCATGTTAATGATAGGGTTTATTCGAGGTCAGCGTTCTTCAGCATTTCATTTACAACCCGTAACTATCAAGCCGAGATTCCGAAACATCGCCAGCTTTGATCTTACGCTTCTTCTTGCTTTTCTTACCCCCCTTTTTATTCTGGTCTTTGCTGCTCTCTGCCGCTCGCTTTGCTGCAAAAGCTGCTTGCTCTTTCCTGTGCTTTGAGCGAAAGTTTTTGCGGGCCTTTCCGGAAGCTAACCAATTCATGTCTCGGTAAGGTGCGAGTTTTTTCAATGGGACGAACTGGTTGAGGGTGCTATCGTTAGCGGCCAATATTTCCTCCGCGCTGAGCCCATAGCCGTCTTTCGCTACCGACTGGTATTTGAACCGAGTGGGCATGCCCCCAATAACGTCTTCGTAATCCAGTTCATACATGTCCTCTAAATGTTTGTTCAATATCGCCTTTCTCTTTGCTTCCAAGACTTTCTGTTTCGATGGCGCCGACGAGCTGGCCGGGGCTTCTCCTTCGCCGGCGGGCACTGAATCCTGCACTATAGGGTTGTCCTCCTGGAGCGCTTCTGTATCTTCGGTGGGGATTGCTTCCTCTCCCTCCCCTTGTTCGTTGTAGTAATCCTCGTTGTAGAGTGAATTCATCTTTTTGTCGAAAGCCTCTTCATCGAAGTCTCCCTCTAGTAAGTCCATATCGAAAGTTCCCGATAGCTGCCCTTCCATTCCTAATTCTTTTTCAATGTCCTGGAGCTTTTTTTCCATTTCTTGCCTCTTCAAGTTTTTCAGCCGCTTTAGTTCTTCTCGCTTCTTCTGTTTTTCTAGACGTTTGCGGTCTTTCCTTTCTCTCCGTTCTTTTTTTCTGGTATCGTCATTTCTTCGCATCGAACCCTCAACGTTTCTGGAATACGAAACTACCCGATTGGCCCCGCTTTCTTCGAAACGAAAGTTATACGTCTTCTCGTACTCTTCGGCTTTCTCCACATCGTCGTAGTCCCTATCTTCGTCTTCGACGCCCCCCGACCGTGACCGGCTGCTTGGCACAAACCCGTCAGTCGAATCATCCCACCGTCTGTTCAAAATGTAATCTCGAAGAAACTTGTCCGTGTTGTTAAGGCTGCCTTCATCCTCGTAGAAACGGTTCAGTGCGCCCTTCTCGTTCTCGGGCAAATGGCTTCCCTGTTCCTTCCGCAATTTCTCTGCCTCCTCTGCGTCTCGGGCCTCCTCTTCTGCAGATTTGACTTTGGGCTTTAAGAACATGTCTTCTTCTTCGTTATCTACCGTTTCTCCTTTGCCACTCTCCAAAAATGCTTTTCGCAGGTCCCGCTGCTCCTGATCGTATGCTTTAGATTGAACGCTAAGGCTGGCGTGTTTGGCCCGACGGCTCCCCGCCTCGTCTTCCGCGTCACTATCCTCTTCAGAAGCGTAACCCCTTTTTGCTGCGTTTTCGATCCTTTCGCGCATGTAATCTTTGTAAGACGTCACTTTTTCTTCTTTCTTTTTTTTTTCTTTTGCTGGTCCCAAATTTTTATCATCGAACCAAACTTTGTCTTTGTCGTAAATTGCCGGGTCTCTTTCCTTGATAAGCTGAAGTGTTCGCATAACGCCAGCCTCCACTAAAGGCGTCAGCAATTCTGCGTTCTCATCTTCCTCCTCGCTTGAGCTTTCGCTGTCATCATCGTACGCCCCACTCTGCCTCTTCTTTTGCTCCAAGCTCACAATTTCCTGTTTTCGCTTCCGCTGCTCATAGTTTCTGGCAAAATGATTGTTTATTGTAAAAGACGAGGACGACTCTTTGTGACCGGCTTCGCCGTCCAACCAGTCGGCTTTTTTCGGCATTGCAGTATTATTGCTTTCGTTGAAGCTGTCTGCGGTCAATCAATATACACTAATTCCAAGATCTCGTCCAACAAATTTAACAGGGTCTGTAAATTTTTTACGAAACGCAGTTTGATTCTTACGAACACTAAATATACAAAAAGGGATCTTGAAGCTTTCACCCCACAAATGTACATATGACTAACTCTTTCTATACAAACTCGACCGCCGGCAGTCACTCCTCGCACCACCCACTCGCAACTTATTCTCCTCCACCCTTGGTACCAAGAAGGGTACGGGACTCCTCCTATACGTATAATAATACGGTGCCTCGGTACCTCGGTACCTAGGTACCGTACCGTACCAGGTACCTCCTAGGACCCTAATTTGTACCGAAAAGCGGC
>LT642787.1:0-10791 GCA_900128585.1 Stramenopiles sp. TOSAG23-3 | reverse complement strand
GTGCTATACTTAATGAAGATAATATAAAAATTATCCGCCAAATAACTTCACGACTTAGCAGAAGTACAAAAAAAGTGTTCACGAGTGCAAAACAAATGTGCGCGGTTGCAATGATGGTATAAAATACTTTCATCCAGGTTTTCCGTTCGTTTTGGGCTGTTGCTTTTGGGTATGCGCCCAGCAAACTTTTCACCCATATTCGACATGCAAGCAAATACGCAAATACTCCCATTGCAAAGAAAACCCAAAGGCCTTCTCTGTACAAACCTCCAGTAAATGCCTGGAATATGTAAATTAGACCGGAACCTATCAGATTCATCAACAGAAAGATGGTTAGACTCTCCCTCCCCCATAGCGCTCGTAAATATTTGCACCCCAACTTCTTCTCCAGTACACAAACACGGGTGCATGGCACCCACGAACATTTGGATTTGGTCTGTTCTGGATTCTCCTCTGCCGCACTAACTTCCAAGTGCGCTCGAAGAGGGTTCTTCTTCGGGTTCTCACTCTCACTGGGGTTCGTGCGTGTTGCTTGTGATTCCATATTGCGGTGTTAAGTTTACTTTCGTTTCCGGGTTGTTAGATATTTTTTATCTTCGTTGAAAAACTGAACCAATCAATTTGACTCTTATGGCTTTAAACCTTTTTGGTTTTGATGTACGAAATACTTTGTACGAACTCTAAAAAACAGGTTATTTACAATTGTTAAAAAATAAGATTGTTGATCGAAAGATGATTAAAAATTATACGAAGGGGAGATACTAGTAAGGAGAGTGCATTTTTTAGCGCCGTAATGAAATCATGAGAGAGTTAGACAAAAATGATCTCTTCTTCTTTCAAGTTTAGTTCGGATTATTAGAGCGTTAAAAGGTACACAGCACCTAAAATTGTTCAGTTCGGATTTTGGCGGACGGACGGACTTTTATAGTGTATACTCTTTTCACTCTTTATTGCAGATAAAAACAAGGGGGATATCATCAGATGATAAATTAAATAATCATAAAATATTCGGTATTATAATACAATACTAATACGATATTAATATTCAATGTAATCTCATACATTTTTGAATTGTTTTAAACGTTTGCCTCTGCTTATTTCAGATCTTAATACAAAGTACAAGATTAAGAAAAATTAAAAAGCATGTACTATAAGATTATTTTTTTTAGAAATAGAAGAGAAGGCAAACGAACCAAACAGCAACAAACATCACACTGAAAAAAAGAAAATAGAAAACTTCCAATTGTACGTGTACGAATATTTTTTTTCTTCTTCATTTATCGCCCCACTCGGTTTTGGTGTCAGACCAGTGACCGTTCAAAGGCAATTCGACGGTGACCCTTGATGCGAGGCCACTGGAATGCAAAGATTTAGTAGACTTCAGAACCTTGTACTTCAAGTCAGACAAACCATTGCTCTGCCAGGTATCTTTATGCTCTTTCAGCAGTTCTTCTTTCACCATACACTTCCAAGAGTTATCACGTGCCCCTAGCTTTTGCTGCTTCAAGAACGCCAATTTTTCCGCCAAGGTCATGTACTCCAGATCTTGGATCTCGCCAACCTGCGGGCAAGCAAATATCAGCTGGCATGCTTGCATTCGCAGCTGCATTTCATCGTCTTCCCCGCCCCATCCCCAAAAATTATTCGGGAATCCATTTATGCGCTCAAAGTCAGCTTTGTTAAAAGATGCAATGCCGCCACAATAATGAGGATTTGCATTGTAGCGTTCCCAAACCCTCGCAATGTGAATGGGTTGCTGCGGATAAGTGGCATAGTACGGCAAAAGGTTTTCACTTGGTAACAAATCTACATCGTGGTATATGAAACTTGTATACCCCTCTTTTTTGGCAATGTCAAACCCGGTGTTAAGCAGCTTTCCACGATTGAATTTCTTGCCATCATTGGACTGCTCTACAATAAATATTCTGAAACTGATTCTAGCCGTGGACAGGTACGAGACCATGAACGGGATAAACTGCTTAAGGTGAGCACTCCGTTTTTGCGCAGCATGCAAATCGCGGAATGGGACTATTATTGCTACCCGATTGGTGGGCTTTTTCTGGAACGTCAGGACAGTGTATAGGCTGGCGAGCCTCCACTCGTGCTGCCGCAACCCTGCTACTTTCATTTTGGCAAGCAACTGGCTGAATTCAGGGACCTGCCTACTCATTTGATGCATGTATTGATCAAACCTCGTGTTGCTTCGAAGCTCCAAGTTAAATTCTGCAGCGATTTGAACGACGGCCTCCACTGGCAAAAGCCATTCTGTCGCGTTTACAGCGTCAATTGCTTCGCCATTGTCGCGGTGTTCGGTCAATTGAAAATTACAGGTCATTCCAAAGTCGCAAGTGGATTTACAATTTCCTTTGAACATAGCCTCCCGCGTTGCCTTTGGAAACGTAATCTTGCAGTTCACACGACCTGCACCGTCTTTCAGCTCTATTTCCGTGGTCCCATCTGTCTTCGGGGGGTTTTGGGACATGATCTGCGCCATAGAATGGGCATCTGTACTCGTTGCAACAAAAAAACCGCCTGGCCTCAGGCTGTCACTCCACGACTTGAAAAACTGTCTTAATCTATCAGCACTTTCCATCATGTAGTGAAGTGCAAATTGCATCGAAACAAGATTAAAACCCTCCCCATCCAGTAGCAGAGGGCTGTCCGGGGTCCAAGTCTGGGTGTCAGATGACCAAACATCAAGCTTCGCGTCTTCCCCTACTAAATCGTCTGTTCCCAACACTGCATGTGCCAGTCGAATGGGAAACGCTATGCTTGGGTCGTCGTTCACTTTATTAATCTCATCTTTCAGGCTTTCCTTCGCAATGTCTACGCCCACGTATTTGGACACTTTTCGACGCTTGAACTTGAACAAATCGCCGCCTGCCCCACATGCCAAATCCAATACGGCAGCCCTCTCTGGACAGTGAGACGTGATCACAGTGTTTTTTACCCAGTTTGAAAGCTTGTACCAGTGGGTCAGCGAGTGGTTTTCCCGATTTCTTACATCCGAACGCGCTGCGCGCAGCTTTTTGTTATTGTAATGGTCTTCAGCAGATGCCTGGTTCTCGTCCCGCTTGCGCTTCCCTGGTTTGGAAGACGGGGCGGCGGCCGGTTGGGCAACGCCTGCACCAGAAGCCTGCTGCCACATTGTGACATGACCTTCCCTTTCCCTTGCTTGTGATGTCGTCTTTGAAGAGCCTGTCAGCATTTTTTTTTTCTGTTCGGTCACCGGCCATTTTTTGGCGCCCGCGTCGTTTTGCATGATAAATACGAACGTGTTTACCCTCGAGTCCTTGTACCGTGTGCTGTCGTCCATTTTGTATTGAACCCCAGATTTGTACTGGTGCGACATTTTGTCCCACGTAAGAAATGCCCTCAAATACTTACTTCCTGTTGTAATCTGGTAAGATTGGCAATCGTCGTCGTCCCAGCCAGGAACAATGATCACGAACGACAACGGTTTCTGGGACTTCTCCAACAAAGATATAATATGCTTCACATTTTCGGTCATTGTTTCGTCGACGAACGGTGGGTTAGCTTCAAAGGAGCCCTCTGTGGGATGAAAGTCGAAAAAACTTCCTTTGCTACCAAAGAACCTATCCGTGTCATAAAAAAGACTGCAGAAATTAGGGAAGTAGCAATTCAATGGGGAGGCAAAGCATTCATGGGTGACTCCAAACAAATTGTGAAGCTTGTCAAAAACATCTTCCGTCAGCGCCATTTGAAACCCTGCAGAATCGCCACTCAAAGATTCGTAACGTTGCAGAACGCAAAATATACGACGGATGGATTTTGACGCGCTGTTCTGTGCGTCTCTTCGGTACATCTGTTCGAGCTTCTGGTAGTGGCGCTTTGTTATCCTCAACGATGTGTTTGCGACGTTCAATGCCACGTGGGTGCCTTCGTCCGCGACGCAATTTTTAAGCAGGTTGTTGCCCCAATAACGATCCTTGCTTTGCTCTTCATCGCTCGCAAGGTCCGTTAATTCTTGAACCGCTGCCTTTGCGTGCTTTGACAACAGCAGGGATGCATCTTTCCCTACCTGCCTGTCTAAGCCTGCATCTACCATCTCTTGGGGCAAATGTTTCAAGTCCGGCGAAAATATTGGAAGCAGGGGGTCCCTGCCCACCCCCCTCGTTCCGTTTTTGGTTGAATACCCAGCGGCCATAGACACCCGCCAAACCGATAAAGTGCCCCTGGCGTAGCACGGCTTTCGCCGTCTTTGTCTTTCCGTTCATTGTACCAGAATTCTCCACAAACTTTGCGAATTCTGTCCGTATATTTATTATCAACTCTTGTCGTTTGGCGGCAATAAAGGGGGTATCTTCCGCTCGCGCGCCTGTGGGTGGTGCGAGAGCGGGGGGGCGGGGCCTCCGCAGGGGCCGCCTTGGTAGACGCCGAGGGCTTGTTTCCTGACTCTCCCGCACGAGGGATAGCGTCGACAGTGTCTGCAGTTTCATAAGTAAATATATTAAAGTAGCGCTTTGTTTTCGCCTTTATATCTTTCCAATCAAACACCCAACCGTCTGGTAAACCCTTTTCGGAATAAAAACTTTTTTTCGTCCTTGCATTGTAGTAGTAAGGTGCACCAGTGCTGCGGCTGACACACTTTTTCCAGTCTGCACGGTCTGCCATGCCGAAGGTACACGCTATACAGAGTTTGTGACTCGGCAACTGGAACAACGAGTCTATTTCTCAAGAGGCAACCGAAACGCGTTCAATATTTAGCACTGTAGTTCTCTGAAGCTTTAGAAATAAGTATTTCCCTTTTGTTCCATTTTACAATAGTTTGTGGCCTACAGCGCTTTCTTTCTTTTTTTTGTTCTTCGTTTGTATAATAACATGTTAATAATATTTATTCTTCTTCTTTCTTCTTCTTCGTCTCTCCTCCTCCTCTTCGTCGTCGACCTATTTTTTTTTTTGACAACCACTCGTGGTGGTGATGTGTGGTGATAAATATCGTAGGAAATGGTTAGTGTTAGGGTTAATGGGGGAAAAAATATCTTTTTCTTGACATAAACACAGCAGTAACAAAAAATAATATTCTTCTGCTGTTATTTATTTATTATTCCCTCCTCATTTTGGTGGTGGTTTTGTTGTTGTTGTGGTGTTGTGTGAAAAAAAAAAATCTAATAATAAAATATTATTATTAGTGACGACTAAAATTTATAAAATTTACCTTTTTTTTTGTGCTCCTTTAAAGAATGCTACAAGAATTGCCTCCCTCTTCCATTTCTGTTGCATTTTCAGCAATATCAATGACACCCTTTCGCAAAAGCAATTCCGTGAATTCATCTTTGTTGATTCGGCCATCTGCATTAAGATCGTATTCATCAAACACCTCCAATGCTTCCTTCTCGTCGCCTAAATGATAGGCTTTCCATACTTGCACCAATTCGACTTTTGATATCGCCTGCTCGTTGTCCAAATCCGCTTTCTTAAAGATTTCAGAAGCAATCATTTCAACCAATCCTTGATTTACAGAAAATTGTGCAAACGTCCCTTCTTTCGTTCCATAAGACCGCAGCAAATTTGTTTCTCGTACCAGCCGTTTAAACTGGTCGTAGGACAGCTTGTAAGATCCATCATAATCAGCGGTATGGAATGCAGCCATAACATTTTTGTAATCAGTCGAATCGATTTTATTTGCCTTTAAAAAAGTAGACAGTTCCGTCAGTGTGACCTGCCCATCCCCGTCGGTATCAAGCTGTCCAAACAACTTTTTCAACAGTTTGCGCATAACAAGTCTGCTGTGGCCGCCATCATCGGGTAACTGACTCTCGGATTCGACAAAATGAAAATCCGGGAATGGTTGTTTCTTATCCTCGAACCCATGTTTCAAAAGCCAAGCGTGGAGTTCGTCGGGATCAAGTTCACGAGGCAAGAAGGAAAAGTCCTGGTTCTTGGCAAGATCTTTAAAAGGAACAAATATGGGGAGAACGGAAAATGTCGACTGTGCACCACCATTACTATCACTGTCCTGCGCTAGGACGGCGTCTGCAACCCTTGTATGCCTGTTTAAACATTCTTGAATCCGCGCGTTTGTCCATACCTTCCGGGTAAGTGGGGTTTGGTGTATGCCACGGGCTGAAACCCTCGTTAAAATAGATGCCATACTTCTTTATATACGAGTCTTGAAGGAAACTTTTTTATAATTAAACGTTAGTGCTGCAAACAATAATTTTCCTCTGTTGTCATTCTATCGTCTGTTTTAGTCGACTAGATGGAATACAATACATCAGTAACAATTGTTGGAATGTTGGAATCCACTACGAGAGAGGAGAGAGGAATTTCTACTACCTCGTAGTAAAGTAGTACAAGGTAGTACCAACAATTATCTTGTACGGTTTTGTGTGAACTTTTTTTTAATTAAAAAACTAGCAGGGAGTTACTGTTACACAAAATAACATTGAATAAGAAGGAAAATGGCGAAAAAACTTATTATTTTAAAACCAAAAAAAGTTCTCTTTTATTTTCACTCTACGCATTTATATAGGAAATTATTACAAGTACAACATTTTAAGTTTTTGCGATGAAATTCAATAATAGACGAGTAAAAAAATAATGGCTATTTTTAAAGTTAACATAACGTAAGAATTCTTATGTAAAAAATTTTTATTCGATATTATTTTATAATAAAAGCCTAAAAATAACTTCATGGTGTTTACTTATTTTTTCATCTTCATAGCGGCCTTTAAAACCATCAGTTGTTTCTTCAATTCTTTGATCTCCTTCGTCTCGATGGTTTTCGTGGACTGGTTAACGACTTTCTTTACCCTGGACGCAAACTGAAGAGAGTTCACAGTTTCTGCAGTGTTGTAGTCCGCCGGCGAAGCGTTTACAAACATTAGTGTTTTCGCATTACCACCCAACGAATCGCTCAAAAGCATCGTAAGCTTGTGGTTCCTGTACGGGATATGCTTTTGGTTGCTTGTCAAAGAGGAAATGACATCTCCCAATGCGCTCAGACTTTTGTTGATACTCTGGGCCTCCTTTAATCGATCGTTCGTGGCGCCCGTTTTTCCAACACGTTCGGATCCCGCCAAATCCACAAGTGTCAATTTCCCCACGGTGTTCACGTTGGTGTTCAAATTGGTTACTTCAATCAATATGCTCATGATCAGGTGAGACCGGGAA
This sequence comes from Stramenopiles sp. TOSAG23-3, assembly GCA_900128585.1. Classification (NCBI taxonomy): domain Eukaryota; species Stramenopiles sp. TOSAG23-3. The sequence goes on along the minus strand of LT642787.1, from coordinate 3,654 downwards.
CTTTCGGAGTTCATTTTGGTGGATGCAGTCTTGCGCCTGGACATTCCATCCGCGATTGCCGCGTTCAATTCGTTTTTGTCTTCAATGTTGGTGCGCTTTTCGACGCCCTCAATGTATACGACTCCCCGTGAATCTTTCTTTATGTTCAATTTTGGCTGGTCGCCAACGTCCTTGTCCGAAAGCAGGTCCACAAGGGCGTCCTTATAAAGCTCGACCATGTAAAACGAACAGTTTATCTTAATCTTGTCTTTGTCTCTGCGACCAATTCGGAAAATCTCTTTCACGGCCCGGGGCGTAAGCCCTGGGTTCTCATCGTTGCTGGCCCCCATCATGGTGTAAGTCTTCCCGGACCCAGTCTGGCCATATGCGAAAATGCACACGTTGTAACCGTCTATAGCAGACTGAATCAAGCGCTTCGTGTCTCCGAAGACCTCCTCTTGCGTACTGTTGGGTCCAAAACTCTTGTCAAACTCAAATGTTTTCTTTCGCTCGTTTTCGTCTGTAATGTTGATAACGAACTCATCTGGGAACGAGGTAACTTCCTTGCAATTTTTCTCTTTCTCCGAATTCGACAGGGGCCTGGTTCTTGAGTAGACACGGATTGCACCCTTCAAGTCTTCGACTTCGTTGTGGTACTTGCGGCGAAGGTTCTGTTCGTGCAAGTAATCGCGTCGGAGCTTAGCGTTTTCATCCTTCAAGTTTTGCAGCTCCAGCGACATTTGCGCCTTTTCTTTCTCAAGCTGGGCCTTCTCTTGCGCCAACTTCTTTGCTTCTGCGGCAACTTGACTTTCTTTCGTGGCGGATTGAGCACGAATCTTGTCGACCTCTTTCGTCTTTTTCTGTAGCTGGGCGTCTTTAGCATCTAGTTTCTTCTGCATTTCCGCGACCTTTCGTGCCGATTCGTCGTTTTGTTTCTTCAACGCACCCTGCCTCTTTGCCGCCTCGTCGGCGCTCTGAAGTTTCTGCTTGCTCAACTTTTCCGCCATTTCCAATTTTTCTTTCATGGAGCCTACCTCCTTGTCTTTCGCAGCGAGTGCTTGGGCCATTGCGCTCGCCTTCTCTGCTTGCCGGCTTTCGATTTCTTTCATGGCCTGCCGCTTCTGCTGCTGAAACTCGTCCTCAAACTCTTTCCGCATTTTGTTTTTGATTGCGTCCATGTTCAGGTTGCCATTCCTGTTCTTCTTCTCGAGCTCAGCTCGCAACCGCTGGATTTCTGAATCGTTTACAACAACGGCTTTTTGGGCATCTTTTTCCTTCAGCTTTTCTTTCAGCTTTTCGATTTCGGCTTTGTTCATTTTCAATTCTTTTTGAACACTGGCCTGCTGGTCCGAAGTCCCATTCTCGAGGAGGTACATTCGTGCCTTGGCTTGCTCCATCGCGAACTTTCGCGTAGCCTTGCGTTGCTTGTCCATGACACCTTTCATACCGGCCCTCCATGCAATCCTTCGCCAGCGCTCCAGTAGAAAAGCGACCTTCATTTCTCCCTCGCCTCGATTGTCGTATTCCGCTTGGGCCTTTTCGACGTTCTCTTGCTGTGTAATGCGCAGGGCATCTGCAGCAAGGTCTGCGATGGTGGACTCGAAGGATTCTGGTCTGTCCCAAGTAGTTTCCCCCGTCAACGAATTGTAGTAGTACGGGCATCCACTCGCTGGGTCCAAATATTCCGTCCACAAGTCTGCTGCAACTTCGATCAATGTCTCTTCTTCTTCTTTTGGGTTCTCCTCGGCCCCAGCGGCGTGGTAAAGAAGCTGTACCACCTCTGAGTGATTGGACTGCACGGCATAGTCCTGCGCCGTGTATCCCATGTTGTCAACGGCAACCGCATTGGCTCCGTACATCAAAAGCAAAGCGACGAGAGACGCGTGCCCTCCACTTGCTGCGTAGTGAACGGGGGTGCACCCTTCGGCGTCCCGGGCATCCGTGTTCGCACCTGCCGTAATGAGCTGCTCGCACAGGGTATAAGACTTGTCGTTGACTTCGTAACAAACGATGTGGAGTGCGGACACGCCCATGTAGTTCTGGGCGTTCACATCAACCTCTTTTTCAATCATCAATTCGATCAAGTCCGACTTCACGCTCTGGCACGCGACCATGAGGAGAGTGTTTCCGTGAGGATCTCGCGCATGCACCAACATGCTTTGCGCTTGAAGGGTGGCCAAAAAGATCTGGTCTGCTTCCGTGTTACCCGTGTCGTAGTAAGGCAACAGATCAAAAAGAAGTTCCGCAGTCTGCTGCGCAACTTCGTCGTCCATTTCTACACCCTGGCTGGCAGGGCCGCTCGAGGCAACCGCTTGAGCACCGCCACCCGTATTGTACTCTGCAGTGCCACCGCCCGGGGTGAGTGGCGGTGCCGCAGCTGATGCACCACATCCCATTTTGAATGCGTTTGTGTTCTGTCTGCTTCCGTTCCAATGAAGTAATAAAGCGATAACTTTCTTAGTGAAAACTATCTGTTTTGTATTTGCTCAAGAAAGTAGATTTCTGTAGTTCCGCACTGGTTGCCAATTTCCTTTTTCATCGTAGGAATAAAATCCTTTCTTCTCCAACCACAAAAGTCGGCGGTACGTATATTCTTCCCCTTCTCTCTTCATGTTAAATATAATAATAAAAAGAGGAGTTATATACTCTCATATATATCTATGCTATCCCAATGTTAGTTTTGTGAAGAGATAAACGATTATATTTAAAGAAAAAAATTATGTCTCTTCGATCGATAATTAAGGGGAAAGGGTTCTGTACATCATCTCCATACTTTATCACACTTTAAACCTTTATATCATTCATACGGTTAAACAAAAATGGAATATGTATTTATCTATATTTATCCTTAATTTACGGAAGCGGCGATGCCTCGTATCAAAAGATTTTTATTTTGACATAGGCGGATAATAATAGAGATACTCTTATCACACTTCGTATATATCTACGAATACTAGAACGACTATCTAGTATCTAATCGTTTATTAATTATATAGAAATACTATTATGTACACTGTCTTTTTTTTTTAAATTCCAATCATATGTGAAACGTTGGGGAATGCGTGTGATCTATTTTATTATGCTGTGACCTGTGATTATTAAATGGAATTGTTACCTAAATATTTTGGGCGTGAAACGGATGTGAGAAAAATTCTATTTTTATTCGTTTCTCTTTCTACCATATTTTTATTATGAAATTCGACGGTTTTACTTTGTTTCATCATTCGCCTCGTACTTTTCATTATTATGCTGATTAATAAGTAATACACATCGTAGTCCTATTTAGCTAAAAACCCTATCTATCAAGATGATCGATTCATTAATAATTATAGTTTCTTCAATTCTTCTTCTTTTATTTTCTTCTTCTCGATTTCTATAAAAGTTGTTTTGATGATCGATCTTCTTTTTTTTTTCTAAAAAAGATGAAGGAGAAGGAGGAGGAAGGAGAAGGAAGCGCTTTTGCTTTGTTTGTTTCTTCAGTCTTAAAAAAATAAAAAATTGCGTCATCAAGGCACTTCTAATTACGTGTATTCTATATAATGTTTTGTATATATTATATGTATTATATATATACTATTTAATATTGTAATAATATAATTAATTCAATACATAACCTTATTTATAAATGTGGGCAAAATTATTTACTCCTCTTTCTATTCCAGGTAAAAAGTATAA
>LT642786.1:0-10795 GCA_900128585.1 Stramenopiles sp. TOSAG23-3 | reverse complement strand
CCCCCCCCGAAATGCAACTGCCAACCTCAAAGCAATTGAAAAACTTGACTAAAGGGATCAAATCGTTCTATAGCTCGGTGCAAGGGCTTGTTGAGGTTTACATGGTCATGCTTGATGTCATCAAGATGTGCAAAAGCAACTGCAAAGAAGAGTACGGCGCAAGGTTCTTTCCGGTCCGAGTCGTTCTAGATCCACATGAAGGTAAGAAAACTTCGGCCGTGTGTGGAGTCAACTGGGCAGGGGTCTCCTTTGCTTCATTTTCTCGAAAGGGGGCCTGCTTAGGCGTAGTCCGAGAAACTTTCGACGAAATTTTGTCCACAGGGATGACAAAGGACCAAGAGACGCAGCAATATGTTTTAACGCTGGTCCACAATCCAAAGATGCACGGGGATGACATACAGGTAATAGCTGACGACTGTGTCGAAATTCAGAAGGTAATTGAATCTTTCATGAGAAAAGAACCCGCCCCAAAGGCGAAATCGAAGGGCCGCCGCCCATCGATGGCCGACTCAGTGCGGAGATCTTCAGTGTCTATGAACACGAATTCTATACTGGAGGACATGGCGGACGCGTTCGGAGATTGGGACTTTGACGAAGGCGCCGAAAACAATACAATCGCCGAGGAGGAGGAGGAAGAAGTAGGCGAGCAATACCCCCGGAACGACGAGGAGGAGGAGGTGTGGTCTCCTCATAAGGATCCAAACTCAAACAGCACGTACTTTTTTAATAATGAGACACAAGAAACCACGTGGGAAAATCCGAATGCAGATTATGATGTCGTGGACGACGAGACGAGTGGGAAGCAGTTTTTTGTGCACAAACAAAGTCGAAGGACAAGCTGGATGGTTCCCAGCAGCAAGACCTACTGAAAAATAGCATTTGTTTAAGTAAAACGTTTCAAATTGGGTACATATATTCACTTAATAGTATACATTAAACGCGTTTAAACATTCTAAAATATTACTTCAAAATCAATGTTATCACAATGTAAGATAGATTAAGGATGGATAATTTAGTACTAAATGTATTTATTACCTTCATCCACGCACGCACAACTTACTTTAAATAAAATGAGAGCGTCCATCTCCCTATAACAAATACAGGACACAACAAAACAACAAGTATCTATCAATTAATTATATTCTAAAAACAACAAAACTACGCGTTTTAAAGAAGCTTTTTAAGAAGGATTGATTTGAAATTTTTTCCATGCCAATGCTATTTCATGTCAATCGTTTTTTTCCTTCTTTTTTGAATGATTGCTGCTTTGATACTTCAGGATTTGTATACAATAAAATCATATTGGTTTTATTTCTGTATTATATCTACACTAATTATAATGAAGTCATATATATATTGGATGACTAATACATAATCGTTCCTTAAATTATCAAAGCAACGTGATGATTTTTTTCATCACATTTCTTTTTTCTTCTTCTATTTTTTAGATATTTTAAAAAAATTTAATAATATATCGAAATAGCATGATGACGAATTGAAGTCGTCATCATCAAGAAGAAAGGAGAGAAAGAAGGAAAAGGGATGGACTTTTGTGGTCTTAGTTACGAAGTGAGTGAAGTGGGAAGTAGGAAAAGTCAGCATCGAGTTTAAGGGAAGGGAGGGAAACGCAAATTAACAGTTTATAAACTACCATTCCGTTGTACTGATTTTTTTGTATTATCGTGTTTGTTTTTGCTTCTTTTTGCTTCATCAATATACTATGGGCAACCAACAACCAGGAGGAGGCGGAGGTGCGCCAGGAGGAGGGCCACCCGGAGGGAAAGATGGGAAACCACAAGAGAAGAAAAAAAAGCGTTTTGAATCCCAGACTGGGCCATCCCGCGTGGGCAAAAAGCGAAAGAAGAAAGGCGTAGCCCCAGTAGCTCGCCTTCCGAAGATCATGCCGAGTGCAAAGTGCAAACTCCGTCTGTTGAAAATGGAGAGAGTCAAAGACTTTTTGCTGTTGGAGGAAGAGTTTATGAAAAACCAAGAAATTTTGAAGCCCAAAGAAGAGAAGGACAAGGAGCTAAACAAAGCCGTCGAGGAGCTTCGTGGCACCCCTATGAGTGTCGGGAGCCTGGAAGAAATGATCGACGACAACCATTGCATCGTTAGCTCGAGCAACGGCCCAGAGTACTACGTGAACATCACTTCGTTCGTGGACAAGGACCAGATTGAACCAGGAAGCGCCGTTTTGCTCCACCATAAAACCATGAGTGTGGTTGGCCTTCTTGGGGATGAAAACAACCCTATGGTCAGCATGATGAAGGTTGACAAAGCCCCGCTGGAGTCCTACGCTGACATCGGTGGGTGCGAGAAGCAAATACAAGAGATTAAGGAAGCTGTCGAACTTCCGTTGACGCACCCGGAGTTGTACGAAGACATCGGTATTAGGCCCCCAAAGGGTGTAATTCTGTACGGAGAGCCTGGGACGGGGAAGACGCTGCTCGCCAAGGCAGTCGCAAACCAAACGTCAGCCACTTTTCTTCGCATCGTCGGCTCTGAACTGATCCAGAAGTACTTAGGAGAAGGGCCAAAGCTGGTCCGTGAAGTGTTTCGCGTCGCCGAAGAGCACGCACCATCCATTGTTTTTATTGACGAAATCGATGCGGTCGGGACGAAACGTTACGACTCCACCTCTGGAGGAGAACGCGAAATTCAACGTACAATGTTAGAATTGCTCAACCAATTGGACGGCTTCGATGAGCGCGGCGACGTGAAAGTTATCATGGCGACCAATCGGATTGACTCGTTGGACCCAGCTCTTTTGAGGCCAGGGCGTATTGACCGAAAGATCGAGTTCCCGTTGCCGAACGAGGCGACCAAACGAAAGATTTTTGGAATCCATATTGGGAGGATGACCTGCGCCGACGACGTTGACATCGAAGAGTTTGTTCAAGCGAAAGAGGAGCTGTCTGGTGCCGATATCAAAGCAATATGCAGTGAGGCAGGGTTGCTTGCGTTGAGAGAGAGAAGGATGAAAGTGACACAAGATGATTTCAAGAAAGCGAAAGAGCGCGCTTTGTACAAAAAGAAAGGCTCCGTACCGGAAGGTTTGTACTTATAAAGGAAAAAATTCTGCGAGTTTCGACAACAAAAACTCTTTTCCTTAGTTCATTGGGGGTTTGCTTTATAACGAAGTTTCACAAGATTTTTTTGTCTTAATTAAAAAGGCGCTATGATACTATATATATATTATTTATTTTCTTCTTTTGTTTTAAAGCTGAAGTGCTGCTGGAAGATGTTCAACCGTCTTTGGTGTAGTAGTAGTGTCTTTTTATTTTCATAGAGACTAGTCTCTAAATTAAATACTATTAATTTATATCATATATATATGGATAGGAAATATCTGTATTTTAATAAACTATAAGTATAGGTTTTACAGAGAAACTTATTATTTATCGGCGGATCTCCTAAATCCCCAACCAACTTGTCAACTTGTACAGCATTATAACTTCAATCAATTATTCGTTCGTATTAATATTATTATTTTACCGGTCGTTGTATAGTAGTCTGTGTATAATATAACTATAATAAAAAGCACAGAGTTCTGCAGAAAAACTGATGATTATTAATAATTTAATATGAGACGACGGACTGCAAGCTCGCTGAGAAGAATCTACACGCGCAAGCATGAAAGTTCCTAAATGTTCTACTTCTGCAAATGCGTTTTCACAGGGCAAACATATTCTCAACGGAGGAGAAGGCGGTCACCGAGAACAGTTACACCACTTGGAATATCTGCGTGCAAACACAATGACACGGTTGCAAGAAAAGTACCGTGTTGCCAATAAGATGAGCGCTTTTCAGAGGCGCGTCAATAGAGGGCAGCGTCAACATTTGCCGGACTCTGCGTCCCAATTCTCATCGTATCAATCTGTCAGCGCAGCCGTTCATCAGGCAAACAATAAAGCTCCAGTACAACCGATCCGCATGGACGAGGTTGACAGAATTATTGCCCAACTAAACTCAGATGAAGCCCAAAACCCTAAACCAGAGCGATTAGAGGACGCGTTGCTCGACGACCAGCCGCCGTCTGTGTATGCACCCTCGAGCACGCCTTCAAACCAGTCTCGCGTCGCTGATGAAAAACGCGATGCAGGACCGAGAACTGCAAATTCTACTGAAATAAGAATGATAAGCCAAGCGTTTATGGACTCTTTAAGGGGCCAGCCGGCGAAAAGTGTAGCCGTTCCGTACTTGAAAAACAATAGCATGTTTTCGCAGGAAGATTTCAACTCGGAAGTAAAGTATAACGATTGTTATAGGACACGGACCGGGCCAATTGAGGGTCGGTATAAAAAATGGCTACCAATCTGCACTTCCGGTGACATACAGGCGGCGGCGGACCGTTTGTGGAGGACGCGAAAAGAAACGCAGTACTATCTTCACTTGGCTTGGAAACTGGACAGCCAGCTTCGATCAAGCGTTGGGTCATACCGTTACGACGTGAACGAGCAAACATTAAACCCCACAGAAATTTTAAAACACATAGAACACCAGTTGTCGGCAACGTTGAATAACCCGGCTGCGTTGCACGAGAGCGAATTGCTGTATGCGGCAAGGAACACTCCACATTTTCTTGCGTCCGTACTGTTGCAGATACCAGGGCAAAACGTCAAGTTGTTTAGCAATTTCGTCATTAACCGCTTGTATCAAAACGGGACACGAAAGTGCAACGTTCTCTGTGCAGAATTTGTCAAATGCGTTATAATCACTTCCTCCATGTACCAACGGCCTTCGGAATCCATGGAAAAGTCAACTGTACCGGACATATCAGCCAGGGTAAAGCACGTGTTAGCCGACTACGCACTCCGCCCAGAACACGTGTCCTGCCTTCGGCGTATTTGGGCAAACCCATTAGAACACATTTACACGCGGATGAAACGCGGGGGGGTGCCCTCAGAATCTATTTCGGACGGAACACTGTTGCAAGACGTGATTAAGTTTTACCAGCTATTTGTAAATTCTCACACATTGTCGAAACTGCCTGATGGCATTGCCTTGGTTGCGCATACACTGCACGCGTCGTCTTTGTTTTCAACTTCTGCGGCAGCAGATTTTTTGTTTCAATCTTTTGCTGGGAATGCTTTGAAGCACAGGCTCTTTGCCCCGTACATTCAGCTAGTATTGCCTGGAGGCCAGGCACGGAGCTCGGCCCAAGACGCAGATTCCGGACAAAGCTTTTATAGAATAAAAAATTATTTCTTCAATTGCGGAAACGTCTTTTTGTCCATTTTTCAGTCAGGTATGTCAAGCCCAGAGGTTGACTTTAACAGCATGATGCAGGAAATGGTTATCGCCGATGGCCAGTTTGAAGATATATTTGAAAAGAACACCATAGTGGCAAAACTGGTCGATGGCGCAAAGAAACTGCGGGGAACATTGCTAAACCCGGGGCGGTATTTTTCGGACAGTGTTGTGGCACGCGGGGGAAAGCTTAACATAAACGAGAGTAGCGTTATTTCAGACATAGGAGAAGAGATCGGGGCCCGGCATGTGGATATAATTACTTGCTCAAACTTTGAAGTCCAGCACTTTGTCGAGTGCATGCAACTAGTGAAGCCCCCGACGAGGGCCTTCCCATCGCCGTTTGCATTCCCAGTCCGGGGGTTGGACCTTTCCAAACTAACTTCGCCATTGTCCCCAGATCATGGCGGTGGTGTGAATCCATCACACACATTTATGTTTGCACTAAAACCTCTACTGCTGCAAGGCAACCACGCCCGGCGTCTGGATACCATTCACGCAAATTTGAAAAGTCTGTTCTTGGCCTTGTCCGATCACGATATCGGCGCAGACGAGGAAATATCAGATATCATGACTATGCTAAAAGTAGAAAAGTCCTTCATGGAAACGGTGCAATCAGACTATAAAGCAATGAATCGCTCTATCGTAGAGGCAGAAAACTGTTTATTTTTGGCCAAGGATCAGCACGAGGCACTTCGACGCCGTTTATTGCAAGCGAACAAGTTAAAAACCGCAAAGGCGCCCAGAGCAAGGGTCCAGGACGATAAGCAGGTAAACAATTTGCACAATGAAAAAATGCTCAGGGCCTCGCTCAGGCCCAACCTGAAGACACACACTGAAGTGTTTTCCCCCAGCGTTCCCAAATACAGGATTCAGCTAAAAATGACTAGCCCAGTATATGCTAAACGATATAGTCTGTGGATGGGCAATGAAATGAAATGGAACAGCGTAGAGCCGAACAAAACGCCACCTCCCGAGTGGCATGTAAGTAGAGCAAACTCTCCAGCCCCTGCCCTAAGCGACAGCAAAGCGGGTAAAGGCGCGCGGAGGGGTACCAGCAGATCGCCGCCAGAGGAGCTCAGTCATACGATAACCACAAAGTCTTTGCCTCGCGAGGCGCGCAGAGCTCGCAGAATTTCAATATTGCACTCGGAAGAAAATCATACGAACACAACATTGCGCCCAAAGGGCTGGCACTCGTCAAAAGCGGCGGCACGCATGAAAAAGATGTATGATGAGAAAGAGGCAAAACTTAAGGAGGAGTGCACATTCCAGCCAGATTTGAATGCCACACGACGCTCCCAACACACGCAGATGGGCCTGAAAGACGAGCTCTTTCCAACGAAGACTTGGGACAAGCATGAAAGCAGGGGGGCAAGGGTGCTCAACAAAGAAAGGCATCGAAAAATGCCAATTGAAAAACCGAAGCCTTCCAGCAAAAAATCGGAAGGCTTTGGGTTTGGTACAAGTTCCCCAAGATTTTCTGAAGGGCGAAAAAGCGTTCGTAGCCCTGCTGTAGTGTCTTCGTGGGAGAATCACGGCCCTAGGAAGAGTAAAAAAGACGATGCTCCGGTATTTGACGAGAACGCATCAAGCGAAGAAGAAGGGTTTTCTGACTGCGAAGAGGACGAAGAATCAAAAACCGACCGCCACATTGATGAAATGAGCCTTATTGTTTTCCCTGTGCCACTTTTGACGAGAGCTCAGTTTTTGAAAGCTTTTGATGTTGTGGCTCAAAACGCTGGGACCAACAGGTGCATTAGTGGGGTCCAGCTCATATACCATGTGGCGTCTAATCCTGTTGTAGCGGCGCTATTCACTACCCCAGTTGTCACGGGGGGTATTCCCGTTGTCCCAATCGTCGTAAAACTGAAAAGTGGAGAAAATGAACAAATATTCGCTCATTTTAGTTCGGACATAGAAACTTTAGTTTTGGAATTCTGCACTAAGCACGAGCTGAGTTTGTCTTCGTATCAGAATATTTTAACAATGAAAATTTTGTCACATTTGTCAGGGGAGTTTCCCGATAAAAAATCCACATTTTTTATTCTTGTGCAAATTGTAATGAAAATGATGCAGCAAGACGCAACGAAAATGTTTTCGTTCGACGAGTTCATTTCTCATCTAGAACCGAGCTGCATCTTTTATGGCGAAGAAAAGGAGATCCAAAAAGATGCCCCGAAGGTAATGTTGGCGGAGCGGCTTTCACGAATGCACCACGGGGATAAATTTTTGATGTTCCATGTGCAAAATGAGGAAGCCAGAATGGCCCCATTCGAGTTGAGGCTTTCCACCAACAACTCTCGGGTCACAAAGAGTCGAACCGAAGGCAAATTCCACGCCCCAGTATACTTATTTTCAGTCTCTGATATTGAACGCCTTGTTCCTTTGCTACCAAAGCGACTGGCACAGGCGCTGTCCAACGACACAGATCACGTCGGCGTTGTCAAGCCTTGGTTATGCTTTACATTAACAGTGTCCGATTATTTGTCGGGTAAGCGTAAAACATTTTTCTTTCAAGCTGACTGTGTTGACACCCTCGACAGGTGGGTGGATTCGTTGCGGGATTTAACAGACACGTTCCGGGCAGAACATGCAACTTCGAATAAACAACCCAGGATAGCACCAAAAGGAAAATTTTTGTGGGCACGTGTGCGCCAGCGAGTCCAGTGCGATGCCAAGATGCGGCGAAAAACATTTTCTGATGTTGTCGTTAATGCGATGCTGGCGGATAGTAAGAATATCCAGAAACTCCGGCAAAGAAAAACAATGGAATTTATAGAGTCGCTGAAAGGCGAGATACCCTTTGAACCCGACGAACATACCCACGCACGCGTCCTTGCAAAGGGAGAACTGTATAAAAAAGGTAGGGGGGGTGGTATATTTAAGCGCAAAAATTGGTTGAAACGAAGCATGGTCCTTTCGTTGTACCTCCCCACCGACGTTCCTGTACACTTGGCCGAGGTGTTGCCTTACGCCGAGCTAAATTATAGCTCGAACGGCCAAATAAGGGGTAGTGTCCGCATCGATCATACCAGTGTTCTTTTGAGGAACACGTCTCATCCGGCAACCCGATTTACTATCCAACGAAGTATTGCCGGGCAAAAGCTCAAAAATTTTGATACTCATCGGTATGACATTGAACTTAAAAGCGAGAACGAAAAGGAAATAGTGCGCTGGCGAAGGAAAATCAGACAGGTCATGAAAATATGTCGTTTGTACTCTGAAGACGAGGGGTGACTGTGTGGGTGCGCCAACTGTAAGTTACTAAAGCAGGTGCCCTATTATTAAGAATTCTTCTGAGATTTTTTAATTTATCTCAATTTAAATGTTTTACACGCAATCAATTTTTATTTTTCTTAACTTAAAAACAAGAAAAATTGGCTGTTATTTTATATTATATAGTATTATTAATAATTAAAATTAAAGAAAAAAGAAGGTGTCAGTTCAAGAACAATATCTCCTCCTATCCTTAACTAAAAAAAAACAAATTATATCTTAACTTAACCCTCATAAAAAGATTTATGTGTTTTAACATGCATAAATCGCAGTACATGCAGGAAGTAAACCTTTTACTGGTTATTATAAACTTTAAATACTCTTAAAAAGAATTTGCACACACATACTTCGTAAATAACAGCCATCATTTTAAAATAATTTCGACCCTCGCAGTGTGACTGTTTGTCCTTTACTTACTTCTTGCCCAACTTAGATTCTTCCAATTGTTTCAAAACCTCGTTGACATCTACTGTTGATGGGTGCTCAGGTCCAAGGTGTGTCTCATAAATTTGAGAGGCCGTGCTGATGTGATCTACCGCCGGTGCAGATTCCCCCACAAATAAATTCAAAAGACCCAACGTATAATGTGCTTCACCAGTAGCAATGTGGCTGTCTCCCAGAAACTTCTCCCGCGTCTTTAAAATTTTAGTAAGCATATCCAGCGCTTCAGAGATTTGAGCTTCCCCAAGAACATCAATATCCTCCGAATTATTTCTTACACTAGCCAAGAATTTGTACCAAACATCAACGACTTTGTCATAAAAGGCAAGGGCATTTTCGATCTGGTTTTGCGTGTAGAATATCTTTGCCATGTTGTAATACCCACCGGCTGTATCGACATGTTCTGGGCCTACTTCCAAGGACGCATAGTAAACGTCGTGAGACAACTGCTGCAGAGCCTCTGCATGTTTGCCTTGGACACCATACAATTTCCCAAAATTCCGATGCAACTGCGAACGAATCCTATTGCTGCACTCGGGATTTTGCAGCACGCTCCAATTAGCCAAAGACAAGAACTCTTCTGCGGATTTGTACCTTTTCAAGCCCAAGTTCGCTTCTGCCAATAGCAAGTACGTCGGTACCAGTTCAATACTATTGTCACCGTGAACGTCCTTCGTGAGTTTCATTGCCTGCAGGGCGCCGGGAATGGACAATGCAAATTGCCCCCTCGCCAATAGGTTAGCAGCCTCTGTTTTTGTGAGATCGATAAGGGCTCGTTTGCTGACATCTAATGTATATTTCCTTCTCTGGCGTTCCTCTTCACTGCCAATAACCGGTGGATTAGACCTAATCGGTCCAAGGAGTGGAGCTATTTTATACAGGATCCCTGACCACGCGATTTCTGCGTCATGGCGACTGCCAAAAAACAAAGTCAGGTATGGCGTCACCATTTGAATAGTTGCTGGGGCGCCCGTTATCTCACACCTTAGTTTGACTTCTTTGGGACATGCCAGCATATTCACGGGCTCTATTCGGAACCCTTCCTCTTGCGCCTGCACGTTCCAGTCTTCTGCTAATTGTGGCTCACTCGTTTTAGAGGCCATCTTCTTTGATCCTGCAACAAAGGTTTATCTTTTGAACGATACAATTTACTCTTTATAAATGCAATTAAATTAAAAAAGCAGTACCTACGTAAAATGTCTTTTGATACTTGTATAATTTACTTCGAATGAATGTAATCATTGTCTGTCGATGTTTCTTTCACAACATTATTATGCCATTTAAAAAAAATTCCTTCTTCTTTCTTTCTTCTTCTTGCTTTTTTTTTCGTTTCGTTTTTTTTCTTTCTTCTTTTTTTCTTCTTCCTCTTCTTCTTCCTTCTTCTTCTTCCTTCTTCTTCTTCTCTCCTGATTATTATTTCATCATCATCTTCTCTCTTCTCCTCTTGTGTCCTGTTATATATTTATTTAACCGTTTCAACTCAACGGCTTCAGAAAAAAATAAATATAGGCAGAAATGTAATAGTCTAGTATACAAACATGGATAATAGAATACAATATTATATACTACATCATCTAACACTATGCTATGTATAGATTCTGGATTTCGAGTTTTTATTCTCTTCTTCTTCAAGTCAGTCTTCAAGTTTCCAACATATATATACACACATATTAATATTTGATATCATAAAATAAATAGATACTGTAATTTCGTCTCATTGATGGTTGTCAATCATCAAATAAATATGATATATGCATTTTACATTTATTTCAAATTATATATTCTTCATGCGCGCAAAACAAATTCAATTCTTGTTTGGCCAAAC
>LT642785.1:0-10808 GCA_900128585.1 Stramenopiles sp. TOSAG23-3 | reverse complement strand
TCCATCCAATATATCCATTGAATCTGAAACAAAGGAGTCGTAATCAGCTATATTGTCCCCTGAAACGGTGATCAAGCAGCACATGACTTGACGTTTATGGTTTGGAAAGTTCAGGGTCAGCAACCCCGTCGGGCTTCTTAATTCTCGCAGGACATCTTTAACCCTTTTCTTTTTCGCCAAATTCGTGGCTGTTTCCCAGACCTCTTTCAACATTTTCTTCTTCTCGTCCGATGAGCGTTCATCTTTTTCTGTCAACAGTCCTACCAAGTAATCAATGGGATCGTCTGGTCTCGTCGTGACTACATCTTCTAACAACTCTTGAAATATCTGTTGAACACCGACCTTATTTACATAACTTTCCAATTCGGATTTTGTTGTTGCTGCCATGGCGACAAAGTTTATACTTTCAAACAAATTAAATTTACGCTTTTCTGGAAAAACAAGGCAATTACCATAAAATAATTCAGCTTTGTGGGTTTACTTCGTTTATCACCTCTTTCCAATTTCACGATGATGGTATAAAAAGTATAGTCGTTTCTTTTTGTTTAATCCACATCGATGAATGCATTTTGTTTCTGCTTCGTCGTCGGTCTGTGGTGAACCGACATCAATAGAGAGAGAAGAGAGAGGAGAGAATTAAAAAAAATAATAATAATAAATAATTTTTAAAAAAAAATAACAATACTGTAATATAATAATAACATCAAAAACACAACAACAAGCAACAACAACACACCGCAAAAGAAATTATTATTTATTCCATTATATTCTTCTACTACAGTATTATTATTTTATTATATTTATATATATTTATATTTTAGTCAATAATAGAACGACTAATAACAGTGAAAAGCCGTTGGGGGTAGTACTTTACATTTATTAAATCGAGACTGTTGTGCTGTACCTAGTGTACATTATATGTATAATAATATTCAATAAAGTAATTAAAATATGACTCTCTAAACTAACTATACGAGAGGGGTAGACAACTACAAACTACAATAAATAATAAAATAAAAAATAATGAATTAAAAAATATATTATTAGACCTATCATCTTCTTGTAGACTAATTAGAAGAAGAAGACGACGAAGAAGATCCATCCATCCAACTTGCATCCAGTATTGTGGACAATATCATTGGAATATTTGCCACAACAACACAACAAGAAGAACAAAAAAGAAAAAAAAAATAATTATTATTTTTTTTTTTTTTAAATAAAAAAATAATAATAATAATAATACAGTAGTCTAGACTAATTAATAATAATTTTTAAAAAATTAATTTAATTCAATTCCAAAATGGATCTCTTAAGCGCAATACATGTAGGAACATAGGCGAACGGACGGATCTCGGAGCGGGAAGTCGGTTAAGTTTTCACACACACTAATTAACAAGAGAAAGTCTTCGTCTGGTTGAGAGAATTAGCTGAAGCGAGGGGAACGGTAATATTGTTTTATGCCCATAGTGTATAAAGGAGACGACGGGTTGGGCTGTACAGTGAAGCGACGACGCGGTTAGGCCCGGTGCACTTCTTAAGCGACGGCGTGGTTCGGTCCTGGACAAGCACGGCGGGTACACGGGCTTCCTCGTGTTGGCTTTTGTTGCATTTGGGGCGTAAAGGCGTTGGGTTGCGATGGGGAACTGTATGAAATGTAGCGGTGCGTCCCTTTTCGATGATCTCTCAATCGCACTGCTGAAGGAGGTTCCGATGATTTCCATTTTAACAGACGACAGTGCAAGGGCGATCATAGCCAAAGGCAGGATACTGACGTACCATGTAAAGGATGAGATAATAAGCAGAAACGCCACCAAAGTCGAGACTATGTACATTGTTCTTTCCGGTGACGTAAGCTTCGTCTGGCCGGACAAACAGGGGAAGCTAACCAGGCGCATATGCAAACGGGGCGCCCTTAGCGTCTTCGGGAAGACGGGGTTTGTGAACTCTTCGCGCCACCTTCCCGTCGTGGCCAGCTCCAGTGAGTGTAAAATTTTTGCCGTTAGCTTTTCTCACTACGAAGCGTTGAAGGAGTACCAAATTCGAGACATGGCGACGGTTGTCCAGCCAGTGTCCATACACCATTTGCCCATCATGAAACCGATACCAGAAGAGACCAAGGATTATTTGACCAACTGCCTGCAGTGCCAGGTGCACGATGGGAACAGTACGGTGTTTGGAAAGTCTTCGAGTCAACGACTGTCCCATTTTTTTATTGTATATTTTGGTCACGTGACCGTGTGTAAAGAGTCGAACTACCCCGCCGAGGCGTCTTCTGTCGATGAAGAAGACGTGAAGGGTACAAACGTGGGGACTACCACGGTGGAAATCAACCAGGGAGGGTACTTTGGTATATCGTCGCTCTTTCACCACAACGATAGAAACGAGCGGGCGGCCTCCGCGCACTGCCACTCTCGCACGCTGATTTTGACCCTTCTACGAGAAGACTTTAGCACACTCCTGGAAACTGTGTCGCCCGCTGAGTACGAAAGCGTGTCGTATTTGGCCGAAAAACGCCATACACATGATTTGAAGCGCTTCAATATTCCACTTTTTCGCGGGGTAGCGAACAGGCAGCTGCAGTTGTTGTCTGAAATGTGCTCAGTGGAAGATTTTTCTCCGAACACGGTCATATTTAGGGCCGGGGATCGCGGCGACAAGGTGTACGTGATAGCCGAAGGGACGGTTGGCGTTTACCCCCCAAACGAAGACGAAGAGGCTGTGGGGGGCATGGACGAGGTGGTCGGCGACGATAAAGATACCAAGGGGAGCACGTCCCCGTTTCCACAGCCTTTGCCCGACGGAGAACCCATTTCTAAAATAACGGCAGGGTCCTATTTTGGTGAGCTTGCGCTGATCATGGATCAGCCGCGCGCGGCTACGATCAAAGCGCTCGAGCACGTAGTAGCCATCACATTTGTCAAAGAAAACTTCGACCATATGTTTCAAGGGGAACTGAATGCCCGCGCAGACTTTGAACTACGGGTGATGCGGCATGAAATCCCGCTTGATTTTTTACTGCGTCACACATGGAAAAGGAGTACTCTACAGAGCATCTGGACTTTTGGCTTGACGTTGAACGGTACCGGAGTGAATTTGAATACGAAATTATTCAACCACAAGTAGACAGTATGAACGATGTGTACCAACAATACATAGCAGATGGGGGAAAGAATACCATTAATATTTCGGGGACCATGCGCGAGAAAATTGCGGAAGCCGTGAACGCCGTCAATCTTCAGCAGACGGTCGCGCCCAGTACCGACTTGTTTGGGGAAGTCCAAGATGAGATTCTAAAGATGATGGCAAGCGATAACTTTCAGAGGTACAAAAAAAGTTCATTGTTTGAAGAGCTCTTGCAGGAGGTGCAGGCGTATGAAAAGGGCACTATCAATTTGCCGTTAGAAGACATAAAAGAAGACCACAAGAAAATCGTCACCCGGACAAATTCCTCGAAAAGCACATCAGGCAATAGACCAGTGTACGCTGCCTCTTCTCGTATACGGGCAACGAAAAGCTTCGGAGCCCTAAGTGAGCAAGGCAAGCCGGCGGGGACGCTCTCACGGCACAGCAGCGCCGAAATGTACGAAGGGGGAGATTTGACGAGTGTGGTTCCAGATCGCGAAGAATCCACAGCGGTGTAAAGAAGACACGCACACACATGGTGGTGTTCAATACCTCATATATTTTTAAAAACAAATTATATAGTCCACTCATATATTTTTAATATCATACTGCAAATACAACGAAGTAATTTACCCCCTCACATCTTTTCCAGTCTCTCTAAGTATTTAGCAAGCTCTTTCTGGTGTTCCTTTTCGTCTTGGGAAACGGAGTCAAACCCCGAGGAATTAACGCCCCCGTCATCATTTTCACCGTTTCCTCCGATCATCAAAAGGTCTCGCGAGCGTTCTACTTCGCGAATTCGCTGCGATGCATTGTTCAGTTCCACTTGCAGCTCTCTTTTCGTAGCCTCGAATTGAGCTCTGGTGGAATTGAACTCTTGCTTAACTTGTCCAAATTTACGGTGCTCAGACAAAGCTTTCTTTTTGTACTCTTCGCTCTTTGCTTTTACTTTCTTAATGTCGTTGTTCAGGCCGCTTACTAATTTTCGGTGCTTTTGGTCTTGGTTTTTCATCTCCCTCTTCAAATTCTTGAACTCGCTCAAAAATTGGACGCGCTGCTGTTCTAAGTCGGCTACATGCATTTCACGAGACCTTTCCTGGTCAGAGGACATCTTTGCAACTTCATTCTCTAAATACTCAACGTTAGATTCCAACTTCTCGCGTTCCGTCAAAAGTGCCTGCTCTTTTGCCCGTATTTCCCGATGCTGCGCTTGAAGCGTACCGTACTCGTCTCTAAGTTCATTCTGGGCGTCGTCTCGCTCATGCTCCGCCTCCGAGAAACGGCTTCGCTCCTGCTTCCAACCCTCGGCTTCTTTTTCCCTTCTCGTGATTTCTTGCTCCAGCTTTTTCTGGATTTTCTTCACCGCATCGTGGTCCGCCTGTGATCTGCTCAAGGCCTCTGCCTTGCCTTCGTTCGCTTCTTTTACCAATGCTTGGGCATTTTCCACCTTCTGCTCTAGTTCCTCCCTTTCCGTCTGAAAGTGAGCGTTCAGGTCCTCTATTTCCCGTCGGATGGACGTTGCATTTTCCTCCGCCACCCGTTTGGCGCTTTCCGTCTTGGCGTTGGCCGTTTGCAGGGCTTGTTGCAATTTCGTGATTTCGCGCTCCAACCTGAGGCTTTCCGCTTGCACACGGGCAATTTTTGCATCGCAGTCTTGCGAAATCTTTTGGACGGAGTCGGAAGCGGTCGCTTGCTCGTCCGCGATGTGCTGGTCCTTTTTCTCCAGCATGTGGCGGTGCCTAGAGAGGTCCCCTTCTAGCTCAACAACCCTCTTTTGCTGGTCGTTTACCCGGCGTTGGGCCCGCTCGTACTGCGTTTTGAAATTGTGCACGTTCGATTCAGCCATCAGTGCGCGGGCTTCCATCGTCTGGGCGCTCGCGGCAAGCTCCGACGTGTGCTTCTGAGAAGAGAGGATGGCTCGCTCCATTTCCACTACTGCCTCTTGCTTCTGCTTCGTCAGGCCAGAAATCTCGTTCTTCATCTGCTCCTCCCGAATCTGGTATTCTTTCAAATCCCTTCCCATCAGCCTTACTCTGTCCTTTAACGTCGTATCGTCCCGGGACGTCTGCAAATTTTCGATTTTGGCCTTCAATCCTTTGACCATGGCTGACGTTGCGGCGTGCGCCGCCTCCTCCCTTTTGCCCTGGTCGATGGTGAACTGCTCAAACTCCGTCTTCAGCAGCTCGTGCTCCCGCCGCACGTTGTAGAACATTTCGCGATACTTTTCGACCTCCGCGTTCAAACGGCCAACCTTTTGCTGGTGGGGAACTTCTAACTCTTCTTGTATTTTCATCCTAAGCAAGTCTAAGTCCCTTGGGGGGGCTAGTTTGCTCTGGAGTTTTTCGAACTCTCCCGCTTTCTGCTCCAACTGGATTTTCCACGATCGGACGATCTCCTCGTGTTTATTTTCAATGTCGGTCTTTTGCTGGTTTTCGTCATAGTAACGTTTCCTGACGTCCGTGTACTTTTCGCGCAGCTTTCCGTTTTCCTCCTTGACGGACGTCAGGCTTTCTCCAAGTTGCTCGTTTTCAGCGCGCAGTGTTTGGCAGACGGCAAACGTCTTGGACAAATCCGATTGGAGTGCGGTGACTTGGTCTAGCAGTGACTCGTACGGGGACGAGTTGGCGCTTGTCGAGTCATCAAAGAACGACGTCATGGTGAGCTACGTACTCTTGTGTATCGTCGTTCGTCCTTTTTCTTATTATTATTTATTTTTGTGCAAATCTAAATCCACCAAAAGAGAGGAACGGGAATGGTAGAAAAAAAGGTCGAGAGGGACTATCTGGAACAATAATAATAAAACCATTCAATCATCTTAATTTAAATTCTATGTGAAGTGTTCGTTATTATTTATTATTACAAAAACAAATTTATAATTAATAATAATAAAATATATTATTTTTTTTAATTCTTAGCTCCCCAATCAGAATAATATACGACACTATATAGTCGTCTTAGAGATATAATAAAAAAATTACAACTGTCTGTCTCTACTACAACAGTACGTACGTACTATTAATAAAAAATTAAAACGAACCGGTACGAATAGGTCGACGATGAGAGATAAACTAATAATGCAACTGCCAAAAAAAGAAGAAGAACGTGGAATAACATATAATAATAGCACCAAAAGTACCCAAAAAAAAAAAAAAGGAACCGAACCCATTTCTTCTATCTAGAATATCCCCATACTTTAAATTATAATATAACTATAACTATAACTAATAATAAATAATAGAAAAAGAAGGAAGGAAGGAAAGGAAGGAAAGGAAGGAAGGAAGGGAAGGAGGGGGTATTTTTTTTTAACTGCTCCTTTTTTTTATTATTATTATTTTTTACAAATGCTGTGGTGTACTTCGGTTCGTTATTAGACTATTAAAATACGAGTACATAGAATATTTTAATTATTAGCGAAAAGGCCCAATCCTATCACACACATATTTTACTTAAAAATAATAAATAGACAAAAAACAAGGATTTCCCTTCTTCTTTTTTCTATTTTTTATTTTTGACTTGATACCACTGTCGTGTACTATTACACCAGTAGTAAATTCATTTATTTATATTTGCTTTAAGCTTTTTATGAAAAATAAAAATGACAGTTTATTTTCACTGCTATTTCTATATTAATATGTATCGATTTAACAAACAATTCTCCAAATGATCCAAACGTTCATTTTTTTTATTGTTGATTCAATTCCATTCATCAAAAATTCTTCTCAGGCTCTTCTATAAAATTAATAGGTACATAATCAAGGATATTACAAATGAATAATTATAGGATGAATATATCACTTACAGTACAAACAACATACTTATTTCTATGATAGCACTTGAAAAGAGGCAAGGCTGTAGTTTGAGGCTCATAATCAATTTTCATACTGTGTACTGCATGTTTTTACCCCGAATAAAAAAGGGTGGTAGAATTGAGCTTGGTATCTCATAGTAGTAGCCTTACACCACGTAATTTTTTAATAATGCATGAACGGTTGTTCGGTTTCTTTCTCCTGCGTTTATACGTGGTCTATGTATGCAATGTAAACATTTTGATAAATTTTAACAACGTACCAATTGCTCTTTGGCTTGCTTTCTTTTTACGATTCGATTCCAAGGAATCGATTGGGTTTGATTTATCATTTTAGTAACCAGGGAAACAACTTTTGAAATCGAACGCATTTGGATTGACGTTGCTGACCTCTTAACAAGTTAGGACTCGTAGCGAACAATGTCTGGATTTTTGAACGCCGTTGGCCAAGGGCAAGGGGCCAACCGGATTTCCTTTCAGAAACAGAAAAGCTCAAAAGGAGGCTACATCAAAAAGAAAGGCTCTTCGCTTAGGGATATTACGAATAGCGTAGAATCAGTGACACTAGCGCCAGGCAAAGAACCTGGGATTAGAAAAAGGCAAACGGTAAGCAAGTCGTCCGAACGAAGCTCCAACGCGAACAATGCCCTGAAGCGCCAAAAACTTCCCCTCGCAAAGGCGGGCAGACAAGCCAATCAACGTAGGCATCATTCGAGTCTATCCTCGTTAGCACCAACAGGCTGTGTAAACACCACAACTGCGCTAAAAACCGATCCCTCTTCGAGAGTGAGTGCACCCAAATCTTCACTTTTTCACGTTCAGGTCAACGAAAAAGACGTTCACACTGCTAAACAGTTCATTATTCAAGCAAAGTCCTTCGCAAAGAAGAAGGATATTTCGAATATTAGCTTAGCAATTCAAATGTACCAAAAGGCCCAAAAGTTGCTTGGGGGGAACGAAAAGCTTGCCCTCAGAATTGTATCCCTTGAAAACCGGCTGGCGTTGCTAAAACAGTCGCAAGGCACTGAGAGCCCAGATGCGCGAGCCCCAAGGACAAAATTGCGGCAAGAGATGGAGCAAAAAATTAAAACGAAAACCGCAGCAGCACCAGTGGGGAAAGCTCCTGCTGCTATATCGACAAAGTTGGTGGAAACACAGGTAGAATCGGCAAAACTCTACATTATCCAAGCGAAAAAGTTCTCAAAGACAAAAGATGCCTCTAATTTTCGCAAAGCAATAGCAATGTACAAAAAGGCACAATCGATGCTTCCTTACAACGAAAAGTTGGTCCTGAGAATTTCTTCCCTTGAAAACCGACTCAAGCTGATGGAGAGCAAAACGGAAAGTGCTGATGCAGCAGACGTAAAAGTTGTCAAGAATGATAAGGGTATTAAAGAAAGACTGGCCGAGTTTTTGTATGATGATGATGATGATGATGATGACGATGAATTTGCATCGTTTTTGAAGCGAAAAGATAGTGGAAATGCCAACAACAATAGTAGCGAAACCAGCGAGAAAAATGCAGGCGAAAAGCGCAATTCGATAGTTCACGATCCATTGGATGAGCTCTTTGCGGCAAAGAAAAGAGCTTCAATAGTTTCGGATCCGCTAAAGTCAATTGTTCCTTCGGAGGCAGCCAGCAATTCAGTGACTTCCACTGCTTCCGGGATCGAGGTGACTGAAAAGGAGGAAGAAAGTGCAGAGGAAGCTGAAATTGACCCGGAAGTTGAAAAGGAGCAAAATTACCAGGCTTTCTTAGCAATTTTTAAGATGAAATTTAATTCCTCGGCCGTAAAAATACTGATCAAAGTTATTGGACGTTGCCAAATGCGCGAGACTTTGCTGGTTTCAAAAAAGAAATCAAAGTTTGAAAAATTTCTAGCGCACGTTGATAGTGCTCAAAGCGTACTGGAAAAGTTTGACAACACGAAAAAGAAAGTGGGTCGAAGGGTACGTTTTTGCGCCTATGACTTATCGACTATCTCTACTCCAGAGTCTGTGTCTGCATTTCCCGAGAAAAAAAGTGATGCGTCGACGTTGGCGCAGGGAATGGAGGCTTTGTGCAAATGCTTAGCTTCTATTTGTTTAGCAGGTCAGAAACTGATGGTAGAAGCGAGCAAAAACTCTCAAGTAAAATCAGCTTTAGGTGAAGTCGTGAACACACTTTCATTGACAAACGACAGTTTGACCGTGAGTGAAAATCGAGTGGCGCATTTTTACGGAAAGGTGTTCGAGTGCTTTTCGAAGGAGTACTCTCCAAAAGCATGGAAAGGTCCATTTTCGGACAAACTGAGCAGCTCCTTATCGAGCTTATTGCGGCATCACATGAGATGTGCGTTGAATAAACCGGCCTCTCCGATCCGTGTTACCTCTGAGCGATTGCTGTCTGACATGCACGACTCGTTTCTACAGATGATTCCCGCAAGTGGGTCGTTTAGACGTTTGCCAATGAAAGTGTTAGGGCTAAAGATATGGTTCTAGGCGCTCCTACTAAAACGTACAGCAAGGCTTTGGAAGTCATGCTAGTACAATGGGAATATGTAGAAGCGTTTAGGTTTCTGAAGAGCTTGTTGGGGCACAGATTTATTCGAGACGCGTACATGTGCAGTCAAGTCCATGCGGGTGTTGAGGGGGCATGGGAAGCCTTGCAAAAGTTTGGGGAATTAACCTCTCGATTCAAAGTCGAATGCCCTGATGAGCAAATATTGGCAAAATTTTGCACTGCCCCAAACAAGTTCTACTCTGAATTGTGTCAGCAAGAAAA
This sequence comes from Stramenopiles sp. TOSAG23-3, assembly GCA_900128585.1. Lineage (NCBI taxonomy): Eukaryota > Stramenopiles sp. TOSAG23-3. Next base: position 1,116 of record LT642785.1, on the reverse strand, counting down.
GTTCGTTGATAAGTTGGAGGCCAACTTGGCTATTTTGGACGCAATAAACGTGTCCGAACGGTACTCCGATTCATTCAATAAGCTTTCGGAGAAAATGGCAAATCGAAACAGACGAAGAAGCAGCATTTTAAAAATGAAGGAATTGGCCGGGGTTCAAAACCACGTCTCTGTTGCTTGCTCTAGGTTCCGCTTGCCAAAAATTGCCACAGATGCTATGCAAGATGTAGACCGATTTTTAAAGTCAAAGCGGGAAGGCAAGTTTTCTCCCAGAAAATTAAAATCCGTCAAAAGCTCGTATTTGCAGCAAGCAATCCTTTCGCAACAAGCGGCGGCTGCTGCAGCAGCTTCCTCGTCTTTGGTTGATAGCGAAAATAGTGCGATGAAAAGACCCACAGTTCCATTCAAATGCCCATTTTGTATTTCAAACCTTCCTAAGTTTAGCGAAGGGGAAGTCATGTGCCAAGGTTGCAACGCGTGGCATCATTTGGAATGCCTAAATCTGAACCCTAAAAGTGATGCATTGGAAACGTTTTTCTGCCAAAAATGTTACCTTGCAAAATGCATCCGACGGCCTTCAAAAGAGAAGGGCGGCGCTATTTAAAACGCGCAACTTATGTTGAAAAACTGGTCTCTGAATGTTGGAAATATGGAGATATCAAAAAAGAAGCATATCTTACTATATATAATTTGTTTTTCAAAAAAGAAGCCCATGAAAATACGCTCACCAAAGTGTGTCGATGCATTGAACCTTATTGCCTTTGGTGTGGTATGAAAATTTTGCGTTTAAAGTATATGCTAAAATTTAAAATAACAGCCAATTTTCTAAATCTTTTTCACAAAATAATATGTTTTAACACATAAAAAATATACACATCTCATACTTTTTGTATCAATATACTGATACTAAATATAACTCTAGTAGTATATAATAGATTCTGTCCTTTTTTGGTAAATTTTAAGGTTTTTCATTTTTACATCATAATAGCATTGTAAAAATAAAAATTGTTCAATATTTTTCTCTTTTTTCCTTAATTGTTACAAATTTCTTTTTCCAAATAATGCGGTTTTGAACTCTAATATAGACACACCATAGAACCACACCTATTATGCTGTTAT
>LT642783.1:0-10812 GCA_900128585.1 Stramenopiles sp. TOSAG23-3 | reverse complement strand
TCTTTCTTTCTTTCTTTCTTTCTTTCTTTCTTTCTTTCTTTCTTTGTTTCTTTCTTTGTTTCTTTCTTTCTTTCTTTCTAACATCTACATACAGCCTCGTACAGTGTACAGTAGTATTGAATATTTATTTACATTGCTATACTACTACGTACTACACTCTCTTCATTTCTCTTTTTATTTTTTGTTAGCTCATCATAGACGACTGACTACGTATTATTATATTTTATTAGTAAATACCTGGTTCCACTGGTAGGACTATTATTTTATTTATTATTATTATTATTTTTTTTAATTTTAATTTGTAAAATATAATAAATTGTGATGATGATGATGAATGATGATCGATATTTTTTTAATAATAATTAATTATATTATTACTGTCTGTAGTACCAGGAGGTATTGTTTTTGTTTGTTTTGTTTGTTTGTTCTTCTTCTTCTTCTCTTTCTTCTTTCAAAAGAAAAAAGTGTCGTTTGTTCATTCATTCACGGTTTCTATTCTTATTCTTCTTTAATTGATAGGCAAATACGAAACAGGGTTTCTATCGGTATTATTCTTTTTATCGTTTTTATCGTTTTTATCGTTTTTATCGTTTTTATCGTTTGTATCGTTTGTATCGTTTCTATAGTTTCTATAGTTTCAATTCCCTCCTTCACTTTATCCCGTCTTTCCCTTTCCTCCTCCTCAACAAATATGATGCAAGACGAGGCCCCTCAGACGACTGCAGCGGAACGGTTCCGTTCGCAGTTCGACAGGACCGTGCAAATGTATTTGGACAGAAGCGTGCCCCATACCCATGGGCGTTGGATTGGCTTTGGCGTGGCATTGATGATCTACATGATACGGGTGTACTTTTTAAATGGTTGGTTTATTGTCACGTACGGCTTAGGCATTTACTTGCTGAACCTTTTTATTGGGTTTCTTACCCCGGCCATAGACCCGGAAGCCGAGGGTCCGCTTTTGCCCAGCCAAATGAAGGACGGCGAGAGAATTTTCACTAGGCGCGTCCCGGAATTTAAATTCTGGTGGTCATCGATGAAGTCCATTATTATATGCACGATGATGACCTTCTTTAAAGTGTTTGATGTGCCAGTGTTCTGGCCGATCCTGTTGATATACTTTTGCGCCCTGTTCTTCTTGACAATGAAGCGGCAGCTGAAACATATGCTGAAGCACCGGTACGTCCCATGGAGTCATGGGAAAAAGAGTTACAACGGGAAGAAAGAGCATTTCAAAAAACCAATGGGCGACTCGCTTTAAGGCCGTTCGGTCGCATGGTCGTTCGTTCGTTCGTTCGTTCGTTCGTTTGTTCGGTCCCATGGTCGGGCGGTCGGTGCCGTTGCCCTCCAGCGTCCCAGCAGCGAAATTCCCTGCTCTGCGTGATAAACCCTCCCCCTAACCTTTCGTGGGCGTGGGGGCTAGAGGAGGGGAGAGAGAGAGAGAGAGAGAGACTACGCCACAGGAAGACCCTCGCGCACGACGCTTTGGTTTCGTTACCGCAGCGCGTATATATATAAAAAAAAGTAGCTTACGAACAGGTTTTAATGTAATCTTTTAAAGCGGAGTAAATGAACTGTGGAGTAATTTTTAACAAATCTTATGATACACCCCCACACCTCCTCTTGGGTAATTTAACATATCTCTAGGCGTCCCGGGCCCTTGTACTAATTTCTATGACTACACTGTGCTCTATTCCACGAAGCCCCTCGTGAGGTTATTTGCCTCGGGCTGGCTGTGCCCTTCAGTACCTCCCCGGCGAACCTTTTAAAGAGTTTTCGATTCGGCTCAGGCGCGCAGAGTGTTGCAACAGCATTCCATCGATGCGGTCCATGCGCGCGTCCAGGTGGGCCTGCATGTTGAGCAAGGCGGCCATCAGCGCACCCGCGTTCCCCGACAGCCCGGGTGCTGGTCTTGCCTTCGGCGGATTGTCCACAGACCGTCGCGCCGTGTTGCTGGGCAAACTTGGCCGCGCACTGCTCGGTGACGCCGGCTGTTCGACTCGCGCGGGCTCCATCTTGAACGAGAGCATCGTGTACTGAAACGTTGACTTCTCCGCCGAGAAAAACGTCGCTTGGGCCTTTCGACCGGCCAGCAGGATGTTCAGCGAAGGACGGGAGCTGGCGCCTGATCGCGCCGGGTCGCGCACGAACGTCATGCCGGCCAGGCGCTTCCCCTGCTCGTCCAGGACGATCTCTTGGACGGTCTTGTACACCATCCTCTTGTCGCCTTTGTCGTACGAAACCCGCAGGATTTGAATGCTTTGGGAGGCATTGTTCGCTACGGCCACAAGGTTTTCGTCGCGAGGGAGGGAGACGGACGCCACGAGGTCCGTCGGTCGGGTGGTACTCATCTGGCCCACCACTTGAATCTTGCGCTTCGCGCTTTCCCCGACGCTACGGTCGTACTTGAAGAACAGGAGCGACGGTTGGAATTTGGCGGAAGCGTTCCCACCGGGCGACGCCGGGTGCCCAGCGGCAGAGGACGAGGAAACGATGGCAAACGACGAAGGCCCGCGGTTCATATGCCCAAGGTTCATCAACGAATCCAGGGTTCCCATTTTCTTCGTCTTCGGGGCGCTGCGCAGGTTTGCCGTCAGGTCGATGACCCCCGAGCTTCCACCCCCGAGCACGATGGGTTCGGCCTTTGCCCCCTCTCCCGCTGCGCCGCCCGCCTCCGCCTGCTTCTTCGCCGCATCTTTCTTTTTGGCTATCTGCTCTATGTCACGATAGATCTGGTTCAGCGACGTGCGGCGCTTGTTGTTCGAGTCCACCAAACCCTGCATGTCTTGGTCCGTCGAGGCCAGCGACAAGAACGAGTCGCCGTGGCCAAAAAAGAGCAAGGGTCCGTCGTACCCCTCGCCCTGCACGTTCAAGCTTTGGATATCAGACAGATTATGCAGTATGTTCGACTCGTTCTCGTCCAGGTCCGCGCAGAGGCACGTGTTTGCCGGCGACCCCCCCGAACGGGCGGCGCCACCATGCCCCCCGGCAAGGTTCATCTCCTGCACGCGGACTTCCCCCGACGCCGTCATCGCCACGTAGCTGCGTTCGTTCGTCTGGTTCCAGCAGTGGTGGGTCCGGGACATCTTGACCGGGCCGTTGACGAGCTGGACGTTGAGCTTGGAGAACGAGCCGGGGTCCGAAAACGTAAGGCAGGCGCACGAACCTTCCCCGCTTACGAACAGGGCAAGGACCGGGTCGCCGTGTCGTCGCCCCCAGTTCACCCCGCAGATCCGTCCAATGTCCCCTGCCAACCCTTCCTTCATTTCAAAAACGCGCTCGGAGGCCCCGATGCTATGCTGACCATCGGCCACTTTTTCAAACGAAACGCGCCAGATTTCCAGGCTTGTAAGACCGGCTATGGCCAAAAACTGCGAGCTGGCCGGCTCTTCGGACGATTCCTCCGCAGCGACGCACCCGCGGACTGTGCCGCACCGCCCGACGCACACGTTTTCGCCGCCGGGGCTGCACCCTCCGCTCGCTTCCTTCGCTTTCCCAGCGCCTGCATTCAGCCACGAAAAATGCTCAATGTGCGGCATGGCGACTTGCACTTTCACGGAAGGGGCATCGCCCGTCACTGCCAAGCCATCCGCAGGCAAGCTGGACAAACAGAGGGTGCGTTCCCCGCTTGTCCACGCCATGACACGAAACGGGTCGCAACAAATGCAACTTTTCAAAACGTTCCAAGAGCGTGGCCGGCCTACGTACCGCCCGACCCCAAACCTTCCGATTTCTTTGAAAGGGCCCTTGGAACCTTTTCTCAAGTTAGTTTTTGACCTCATGCTTGGTTTCGATTGAGACACCAAATCGACGCAACCTTTCACAAGCCCGCACCGGCCAACACATACAGTCCTCCCGTCAGGACTACAACCACCTGCCTGCGCGCTGTTTTGTTTGGAAGCTTCCATTCTACCGATATTTATTCACAACACCCCCAAAACACGTTTCGTCACTTGCAGGATGTCTTTGTACTAACGAAAGAAAAGAAAACGACTGCCTTTCCAAAAAGAATACATCCAATTTCCACCATTCATTCGTTTATAATTCAAAGTGAAAATCTTGAAAATTTTTCTGTTTTTGTTGCGTCGCGAGAAAAAATTGAAAACTTCTTTTTTTTTTCTTTTTTTTTCTCTTTTCTTCTTTCTTCTTCTCCTTTCTTCTTCTTTTCTCCTTTTTTCTTCTTCTTCTTCTTTTTTCTTCTTCTTCTTCTTCTTCTTCTTCTTCTTCTTCTTCTTATACTCTCTCTTCTTCTTCTTTCTGTACAGGTACAGGTACGGGTATTAAATACCTGTGTACCGTACGAAATGCCAATACCTACGAGGAGTACGGGTAGTATAAATAGACTAAATAATACCTCCTACTACTTATACGTAATAATTTATTATCGAACAACAACACAACAACCCTTCTTTGTTGTTGTGTTTTTTGTTTTTTTTTGCGAAATAAATTAGAGTTTATATTAGGGTATATACCTGTCCAGTTACCGGCTACCGGCTATTGGCGGCAGGAGACTAATTATACAGGTATGTAGTATGGAATTTGAATTGTTTTTTTTCTTTTCTTGGAACATTCCTTGATTTTAGTTCACTGCGTATTACCCTGTTGTATTTATGTTTGTTTTTTTCTTCTTTTCTTCTTCTTCTCTTCTTCTTCTTCGCGCATTTTATTTTAAAAAAAAATTAGTTACTGCTCTACTAGTAATGTACTCGAAATAGTACGTTCTGGTTAGTACGTGAACTGTTTCAAGGAGAGACTATGCTAATAAATTGTTTTCAAGAACGGTGATCGATGTTCCTACTTTTTAATTTCCAATTTCATATATACATATATATATATTTATATCATATTTTGTTTCCTTGCTTCTCTTCTCTTTCTTACTGTTTTATATACGCACAAGAACTTACCTCCTGAAGCAACGACATGTCGATACTTTTCGTGGCATCAACGCTGTTGGCTTCTCCATGGAACCAAGACTGCGACGTAGAAGAGGGGAATACCTTTCTTGACGAGCTGCCATGGTTGGTGGAAATTCAGCCCTCAAAATCAATTAAAACGGTTGACAGAAGAAGCAAATGGGCAAAGCCAAAAATAGCAAGGACTTTCCCGTGGACGTTTGATACCCAGCACGATGCGAACGTGTTGAAACGAACGAAAGGCCCGGAAACACGGAAGAGCATGCCGCAAACCGTTTCTGCCGCAACGCTCCCAGACATAGTTCCCATCAGTAAACCACCGGCGATAGTTGCCCCCACTTCCATGTGTCCAAATAATATCAACAAAATGAAGCAAGACCTGCGCTTGTTGAAAGCGAAAAGAATGCAGCGGTCGTATAGTGCAAGCACGGTGTTGCAACCCTTGCGTAGAACCATAGCCCACACCCCAACGAGGCGTAGCAAATCTGCAGGAACCATTCGGAGGAAAACTGCTGTGCAGCAGAAGAAACTGAGTCCTCTATTGTACAGAAAGCAATACCCGTTTAGGCCTTAATGAAATATTTACGTTTTATATCATTATTCTAAAATATACGAAGTGTAATTTTATAAGGTATAACCTATATTCATTAGTTCTTGTATTAATTTTTTTATATGTTACGTTACACACACGAAGAACTAAGCCAAGTCAATGATACCCTTGGAGCCCTCCATGCTCTGCTTCAACTTCTGCCGCATCACTCCCACGGTGCTGTACGGCGGCAAGTGAAGCTGGTTACGACAAGTGCGGCTAGACGTCAGCGCCTCATCGACGCAAGCAACTTCGTCGTCTGGGTTCTTTCTCATAACGCACACCGGGGGCTCCAAGTACTTGATCCCACCATTTGGAAGGTGGGGGCACCCCGTCAAGAAGCTCAGAAACGCCTTTCGTTCGTCTTGACTAAAACTCGTAAGCACGGACACTAAATTCTTCAGCTCGACGCAGTCGCGCCGGTACCCGTGTTCCGCGTTAAGGCTTTCAAAAAGTTCTTCCTCAGTCCACTCGATTCGATCATCCCCACAAATTAGATGGCGAATTTCCGCAGGTTTGAACATGGTGAGCTTCTGGAGCAGGGGTTCCGAGACGTCCGTAAGTCCCTTCCGGAACGCTTCCACTTGAACTTGAACGCCATCTTCCAGAAGGAATTTGTGCATGTGTTCTACGTACAGCCCAACATTTTCGATGGTCACTTGGACGTTCTCCCCGCCTTGGAAGAGGGGACAGCCAGTCACCATGTCTTCCATGTAAAGCTCATCCCCACCCGTCAGCTCGGAAAATTCTTTCTTGCCAGCATCGCTGCCCCTTTCTGCAGCACTCCGGGACGAAAATTCGGAGAGTTTCAGAACGAGAGAGCCTCGGGTGGGCATGTCCGCAAATATCTTTCCGAGCAATTGAAGCGGCAATTTTGTCCCTAAGACGAGGGAGAAGAATTCGATCGATAGCGGGAGCGGTAAAATTTGACCTTCCATAAGGGCCCGAGCGACGAATTGCCCAAGGCACTGAAAGCGACCCACCGTCGCGTCAACTACGGCCTTCTCGACAGTTGGCAGTGGGGCAGGAAACAGACCAATACTGTTCATAACGTAGTCTCCCTGCTGCCGCGTATCGTCAACCCACATTGGGTGAGTCTTTCCGACCGTTTTCTCTGGGACTTCGGAGCCTCCCGCTTCACCCGCAGTAGAAGTGTTCACGAAAGCAAAGACAGGCACGAAGCCCGGAGGGCCATCGTACTTCGTAGCGCCATGGCGACCGCCTCCAATGCAAACTTTTCCCGAAAAAGAAGCGTTTATTGTAACCGCTGGGTACATCCCTTCAACCGTTTCGTCAAATTTAAAGGCAACGCCCATAGGCTTTTCAAACGAGCCATTGAGGCTGAAAGATATTTCTCTGCTGTCAAAATTGAGCGCACAGCCTACGACGTCACCGACCTTCCACGCTTCCCCAAAGCTAGCTTGTGCACCGGCGTTCCATTTCAGCACGCGGGACCCATCAAATGCCCAGCTGTCTTTGTCGTCCCCTACACCATCACCGTTGTCAGAGTTACCCCCCTCGTAATCCGAGCTGGCCCATCCAATCTGCGCCAGGCCAGCTTTCGTCACTTCTACTTCGTAGTACCATTTCCCACTACGCAAGATGACCCCACGGGTCGCGAACGAAGGAAATCCCGCCACTTGGCTCGATATGTTGCCCGAAGGATTGATCTCTCCGTAACCAGAGGATACTACAAACGGGCACGGCTGCAGAACGCTGAATATGCTAGGGTCTACCCGAACGCCGCACTGGGAGTCGGCTCGGTGCTGAAACGCAGACGACAGGGTAGAGTAAAACTCTCGCGTAACCCCTGATCCAGTGCCCTTTTCGCCCAGAAATCGTACCTCTAGTGCCCCCTTTCGATGGGCGTGCTGCGAGAAAAACAGCTGCGAGTGTTCTAGAACCGACGATCGGGACAAAGTAACTAGTTCTCGGCACAGTTTTGACAGCCTGAACTTGATGCGGCTGGAAGATAGTTTCGATGGTGACGGCGATGCCCCACCGAATTGTTTCTTTTTATCGTCTTGCTGGACGTAGTATAGCGCGCGGCGTATACCGAATGCCGTTGCCTGGAAGTAGTACCGTCTTAAGTCATATGGGAAGAGAAACGCTCCACTGTCGTATCCGGCGGATAACAAGGCGCCAAGGTTTGCTTGCAACGTGTCGCTCACCATGCACATGGTGTCGTTTACATTATTTAACAGGCGCCGTGTCAAGCTTTTGTTAATCCAATAGTTTTCATTCTCGAGTACGTAGGTGGATTCGGCGGCTAGGCCTCGCAAACTCTTCAGCAACGCAAGTTTGTGGCTACTTGGCAACGCTGCACCAGGCTTCCTATTTTGCCCCCCTTCAACTTCCCCGTACAGGCTTTTACTGTCAAGGTCAGAAAACAGGTCCGGAATTTTGGCAAGTTTGTAGAATATGGAGTAAACCTTCGTCCCACCAGTCTCTCCCATATTGGGCACACACGCGGAGGAGTGCCACTCCTTTATTGCGGCAAGCAACGACTTGCTTGGGGAAATTTTTGAGGATTCGCACAGGTCTAACCCCACAATTTCTTCTACTTTGTCTTCCTCTGAGCCCTCAGCTACTTTTTGAGGATCCATGTCGTACTGGTAGCGTGCAATCTGTGTGATATCAGACCAGACAACGGCAGGATCCTTCTCTGCCAGTTCAAGCGCCATCGCTTCAAAACCAGCGAGCGTCAACGGGCCAAGTCCTTCACCCTTTCCCTCAAAGCCATAGCGACATATCGCAGAATATTCCTTCAATTCGCCTACATGGTCGACCTGGATAGATTGCATAGTTACGTGGTTATCGACGGCTCTTGCATTTGAATTGAAGGATGAGCAGAGGTTCATAAAAATCTGTTGGATCGCATCCGAGCATTTATTGTGAAGAATATGAGGCCCAGAGGGCTCCTGGACAAGCAGAGGGGACCGCACCTTACTTGACTCGACATTAATTCCAGGGCTACTCCCCTCCCCGCTTTCAGTTTTTTTCAGACAAACGTTTCCCTTACCAATGGCCTCACCTTCGGCGGAATGTATTTCGTCCACAAAGAACTCTTCGTTTGTCGATTGAAGTTGGACTTCATCGCCCTTTTTCCACACCCCACATGCTTGCTGGATCAGGCGCATGGAAACACAGTTGATGTTTTCTTTCATTTCCCCCGTATCATCTAGTGTGATGTCGAACGAAGCCCCGTTTCCATTGACTTTAAATACCGAGCCTTCTCTGACTTTCGCACTGTCGCAGTCCCATAATTCAACCCTATCGTTCAAGCTGACTTTTCGCAACGCCCGCCATTTCTTTTTCCCGAGATCATACGTTTTCACTTCACCATCGTCGTACACGATAGTGTGCAGCTTATTGATGCCATCAAATCCTTGCACTGTGCCCTTGAACCACTGCTCCTCCAAAACCCAGTAGAATTCAACCCTTTCCCCCACTAAAGCCAGTGGGTTGTAAAGATGCTCCTGCTTCTTGACGCACGAGCTAATACGAGAAATGTGTGTCTCTCTGGACGACATTGGGCCATAAAGCTCATCATAAAAATGCTTTTCGGCAACAAAAACTTGGACCGCGAAGGGGCCAATAGTGCAAAACTCTTTGCCACCCTTTGCATTTCTCGTCTCCGTGGGCATCGAAATGAACAGTTCGGAGGCCTTCGAGCGCTCAAAGGCCGTCGCCTCACTTCTCGCTGAAAAAAAAGAATTCTGTGGACGATTGTCCTGAAGTATTCCATTGCCGGTTACACGTATGATTTCTGCATTGCGATGTCGATCTACCGAACTTCTGTTTCTTCCACTCTGTTCACTATCCTCGCCTTTTTTGTCATCTTTAACATTATCTACGGCCGCCGCCAATTTTGACACTTCCACAAAGTCGGAAATGGCCCCGCTCTCGATCCTCAAATCTTTCATTTCGGAAGAAGTGAACGAGACGACTATCGAGCCATCGTTATCGTTCCGACTGGCAATAACGGCCTCCATCCATTCCCCCGAGGTCTGGTTCCTGACAACTACGGCTAAGTTTTTGAGCAAATCACGCTTTTTTGACACGCTCTTCGCCCCGCAAAGACGGCAGCGCTCATGAGAGGGAAGGTTCTTTTCAAACGTACATTTAAAGCATGTCCAGTGCAGCGGCGAGGGGTCTTCAACTGTTTCAGATGTCTCGGTGATAGACTCGCCTCGAATAATTCTCTTCGCAAGAAAATTAAGTTGCTTTTGAAGGGAAGAGATACCGTCGCCACCGGTAGGAGCGTTGAATGCCCCGCCCGCGCGGGTCATTGCTCCCAGGACACCCTTTAAGGATTGCGGGTTTTGAAGCAAGCTTGCCAGGGCCCCAGGGTCGTTCAATAGCTTATCGGGTGTAGTCGAGATCGCCATAATATGCGTCCCTTGTTTGCACAAACGTTCCGAGTCGATTGAAACCCATTCTTCCCCGCGCAACACAGAATCGGTCGCACCCCGGTCATTGGGCATGAGGGAGCGTATCTTAATTTTCTCCTCGTTCTTATCAACTTTGATCACCTTAACAATGTGCCACTCCCGGCCACCTTGGGAGGAACCGTCACTCTTTTCCCTCGACACTCTGTATTCCACCATTGCACCTTGTTCTAGCAAGTCGTCCCGCCATGGCTCGATCATCGAGTGGGCTGGTTGTACTCGTCCCGACGAAAGGTCAATCCACTCATTGAATTTGTCGCTCCATCCTAAAAAGTGTATGAAGGCACGTTTCCCGTTATCCTCATCCTGCGAAACTTCAAGCACGGTAGCTTCGTACCATTTTCCGTAGGAATCCTTTCCATCGACAATCATTCCAGGCGCTAAGGCTTCAATAAATTCATTTTGGGGGGGCACCAAATCACCACCTTCAACCGCATTTTCGCCGTCTTCGTCCCCTTCTTCGTCCGAAGTCTCCCCTCCCATTAGCCCCCCAAACATTCTGCTCAATTCCCTTTGCAGAGAGGAAGCCGACGAACGCGAAGGAGGTTGCTCCCAGGCGCGGTCACGAGGAGCCCTCGGCACACTTGCAGTTTCTTCTGGTATGTCAAATCTGCCGGCAGAGCCCCCGAAGAGGGCTGAGCCGGACAGTCTACCAAAAAGTCCCCCGCCTTGTGGCATCGGGGGTGGGGGGTTGGACGGCATCGAGTCCGGGTCCATACAGTACTCAACGGCACGGTTAGGATCGTTGCCAGATGCAACCAATGCACGTTTCACAACGTCTTCAGCGAATCCCATTTCAGTGAGTTGAGATACCATTGCCGCTGGGGGCGACGGCGGTCGGGGAGGGCCAGACGCTACGGGT
>LT642782.1:0-10835 GCA_900128585.1 Stramenopiles sp. TOSAG23-3 | reverse complement strand
ATCATTGCGTTTCAATTATTTAATTTATATACATAAATATATATATGTTTGTTCCACTCACACACACACACACACACACACACACTCCCTCTCTATAATCCTCGAACGAATTACAGTACATACACTTCTTCTTCTTCAGCTCTACACTCTACACTTCTTCTTCTTTTTTCAAAATTCAATCATCAACATAATACAAAAAAAAAAAAGAAACAAAAAAGTAGTTTGTGTTCATTGTTATATTAGTCTATTATACCAGGGTATAATAATAAAATAATATTATAGCACATAGCACCTCAATACGACCCTATATAAATTTATACTTTATTTTAATAATAAGTACTTAAATACACTTTAGATAATAGTCTAATACTCGCATCTACCCTACCTACCTTCTTATTAATGTTACAAATAGGGTTAAAATTAAGATAAAGCGCCAAAAACATGAAGGCAAGAAGTACGTAAGAAGAAAAACAACAACAAATTCATTTTGTATTTATTTAAACTGTATTATAAAATGACACTGCCTATATAGTGTACATTAATACAGGAATTAATAAAATACCACCAGGAAGGTACGGCGGGACCAAGTAATACAATGTAGGTACAGTGTTCACTTCACTTCCTTCGCCTTCTTCATTTATTTAGCTGTCGGTCCATTTCTCCTTTTTCAAAATCAGAATTTTATTTTAAGGATGTATTATGATTATATATTCACGAACAACAAGTATTATAGAAGAACCAGAAATATGAAGGCCATGGATCTTTGAATTAAAACAAAACAATAAATAATAGACTATGATTTTTATCTCCTTAAAACAAAAACGAACACTTTTTTTTCTCGCCGCGCGCAATCAATCATTCACAAAATTCAGTTCCTACGTTTTCGTCCCTCCAGTCGTTTTACGGCTTGAGTCAAAATTCATCAGGAAGAAAACAACGACTTCATTCCAATTTTCGTTTGAACGAAAGAATCCACAAGTACTGCTCATCACATTGAAAGACATCTAAAAATGAAATCCAGTGCACATTTACTTCAAGCGAACGCTGTTCCCCTCAGCCCAAGCACTTTCGAAACAGCTTCAAACTTTTTGGAGACTATCATTTCGCAGAGTGAAGATTCTGATCTTGTAACTTTCACATGGAATAATCTCCAGGACAAGTTGCACAAACGGTTGTCTACAAAATCACTAACGGCAATGGATAAAAAACGATTAAAATCCATTGCACGCAAATGCTGCGAAGCTCGAGCCGAAATGTTGAACAGTGAACAAAAAACGCTTCCTGGCGGGACACTACAGGAGCTAGTTTCTCCAAACTGTAGCCTGCCATCGGCCGAAAATATCTCTAATCTTGGATCAAATTTGTCGGCGGTCGAAGAAGATCTCAGTAGTGACAGTAGTCTCAGCAGCGATACCAGTGAATCTAGTGGAGGTTTGTCCGATAGTGAATCATCCGATAGCATGATGAGTGTGGAAGAGGATTATAGTGAACGAACAGCCGCAACAAAACTACTAGGCGCATGCGAGTATAGCTTATTGCAAGACATTTGCTCTAAAACGGCACTGAAAGCGGCTTTAGCCCAGGTGAAATGTACCACAAAGTTGAAAGGGATTACGAGATCCCAGATCCAAACTTCGTATACTTACCTTAGACAAATTGAAGACATCATCAAAGTAGCTTCGGCATTAGGTGACGATGAAAAGCTTGGGGAAATTAAGCAACTTTCTGCGGAATTTTGTAAAAACGGAATAAAGTTCAAAGAGTGCAGTGAAAGTGGGTTTATAATTGACTCCCATGCGAAAGTTGAGTACTTTGCCCATAAACTCCGTGCAGTGTCGATGATTTCGGCATCAAACCGTGTCCTTGTTCGTGCAAAGAAAGCATTCTCTAACAGCCCAAATCAGAATTATTTGAATACAAAATATAAAAATTTGCACTGTCACATAAAAAATTTGAAAAACAGTTCTTCTCAATGGGAAAGCATTGAACGTGTAGTTCAAAGTACACGCTCGGAATGGAAAATGGGGATTCACATCGAAGTATCTAGTGTTTTCTCCGTTGACCGTGTAGGAGAGGGGGCTCGTTTCTCCCCTTTCTGTAAGCTACCAAATCGCAAGCTATTGTGGTATCCAGTGCCTGCCAAATGCACGCTTGGTGGACTATTATCCGAGGGTGTACGACCAATTTCGCCAGATGCGCCTACACATGGCTTGCGTTTTGGCAAAAGTATTGCTTTGTATGATACTATTGCGAGGGCCATTCGTGACATAGAAACTCAGCCATTACATATTTCCGATTTTAGCGATATCGAAATATTGTCAAAAAATCCATGCGTACATTTTCTTCTCTGTGAAGTGGCTTGTGGGTTATCACAAGAAAAGAAGAATGCAGAATTCATGACCTTCGCCAATCCCCCGAATCACTCTGTAAAAGGTTTGGGGCGCCTCGCACCATCCACAGAATTTCCCCTATGCCTTGAGGAGCCTGTTCAAATTTCTGCAGGTCCATTGGTTGATAAACGACACGATTTAGCAACAGATATGCATTTCAACGAATATCATGTGTATGATGTTGGTCAAGTACGCATGAAATATCTTGTCGAATTGAAACTGCACCAACGAACAAACTAAATTTAAAGATGAAAAAGCTGTATCAGTCAATGAAAAGGCAGCGCTTACTGAAGAAAAGGTTGTAAATTACCCTTGTATAGTCTTCGCATTCGTTCGTTCCTTAAGCAGGAAGTTTTAGACACTACTAATTTAAAAAATGTGCGAGGTCGGTGGTGATTTAAACAATTTCCTCTTCATTCTGGGTCGTACACTGTGGTGGTCAGATGTCCTCATAGTCTAAAAAATAAATACTTCGAACTTATTCGACTATTTAATACTACGAGGACAATTTAGATATGTGTACGAGGACAGTAAAAAAATGTATCATATTAAAAATTCTTTTTAATCGTCTCTTTTTTCTTATTCTTCTTCTTGTTGTGTATTGGTATATTAATATTATTTTATAAAATTTGAAAATAAGGCCAGAGGAGTAGCTGGGAGGAGGAGGAAATCAAAAATCAAAAAATAATAATAATATGGAGGGAAAAGACAATAAAAATAAAGACGAGGCCAAGTATTATTTAGTATAGAATAATAATAGCAGGTATTAATTAAGTAGATAAAAACCCTTCTATTACTCGTAGCGCTTACTTTTACTTAAATTTTTTTTTTTTTGGTTGGGTGGTACAGGTATTATAATAGATTACTTCTTTTATTTCTGCTTCTTTTATTATATAATTTTTGCTTCTTCTTCTTTTATTTTTCTTTTATTTTTCTTCTTGTTGTTCTTCTTGTTGTTCTTCTTTTTTCTTCTTCTTGTTGTTATACCCCAATATTAATATCACACATTTTTTTTTTTAATTATTTGTTTTTTTTTTGTTTGTTGTTATTAATTATTATATGTAGAAGAAGAAGAATATTTTAAAAAAAGTGAATTCGAGAATTTTTAAAAAAGTTATCGATTTTAAAACAGTATTTATGTATATAAGATTTTAGAAGGGAACAGAAAAATACAGAAAAGAGAACGGGGAAGAAAACGTAGAATATAGAAGTGGTTTTGTTCTTGTTTTCTCGTATCTATAATGAGCGACGTCACCTTCAGTGAAATATACAAGCACTCCTCTGGGCTAGTGTCTTGGGCACCGTCCGGGGACCTATTGGCCGTTGCCGTGCAGCACCGCCTGGTGATACGGGACCCGAATAGCATGCAGATCGTGCACGTATATACATGTTTGGACACGATTGACTCGATCCAGTGGTCCGGGGATTCTCAGTACGTGTTTGTCGTGATTTACCAGCGTGGTATCGTGCAAGTTTGGAGCATAGAGAAGCCGGACTGGACGTGCCGGATAACCGAAGGGCTTGCGGGGCTGGTCGCGGCGCGCTGGGCACCGGACAGCCGCTCGGTCTTGACCACGGCAGATTTTCAAATTCACTTAACGGCGTGGAATCTGACCGACGGCTCGGCGGTGGCAATAAAGAACCCGAAGAACGCCGGGCCAGTTAGGACTGCAAATAGAAACCGAAAGAACGGTTTAGACTTTTCGCCAGACGGACAGTTCATGGCCTTGGCGCACCGCATCGACTGCCGGGATACGGTGGGCATTTATTCCACGTCCACGTGGGGCAAGGCGACAGAGTTCGCCACCGGGACCGTCGACATGGACGATCTCTCCTGGTCGCCCGACGGCAGCGTGATATGCGTCAGCGACACGGAGCTGAACTATAGTATAATTATTTTCTCCCCGGACGGGAAGCGGCTGTCCCGTTACTCTGCGTACGAGAACGCTTTGGGGGTAAAGAGCGTGGCGTGGAACCCGGCGGGCACGCTGCTGGCTGTCGGGAGCTACGACCAGAACGCCAGGCTGATGACGCACGCGTCGTGGAACCCAATCGCGGAGTTGGTGCATACCGTCTGCGTTTCCCCAGGGCACGCCCACGTGTACTGTGAGGTAGTTGTCAAGGGCCAGGGCATGGACGTGCAGACTGCGTACGAGCTGGCCAGCTCCCAGTCTCGTCTGAAATCCGTCAACCCGGACCCCACAAAGCCAAACCCGAGAATAGGAATCAGCACGATGGGGTGGAGCTACGATGGAAAGTTTTTGGCCACGAAAAACGATAACATGCCACACGCCGTGTGGATTTGGACGGCAGACAAACTGAGGCTGTACGCTGTCCTCATACACCGGAATGTAGTTCGGTCCTTCAGTTGGTCCCCTACCAAGCCGACTCTGGCCGTCTGCACGGGGATAAACAAAGTATTTTTCTGGAATCCGTCTGGCGCGTCATGGGTGGACATCCCGTCCAATGATTTTGACGTCCGCGGGCTGCGGTGGAACCCACAAGGGACCTCGATATTATTTTTGCAAACGAAACAAATGTGCGCCTGCTTTTTCGACGGCCCTAACAGCGTTACCGTTGCGAACGGGGCAAAAGACATAGGAGAGGAAACGGAAAACTGACCTAAAGTACACGGTGCATCGACACTTTTACACAGGGTAGGGGTAGGGGAGGACGGATGTCGCTTTTTAGTTCTTTTTTAAAGAATTTAAAAAGATTTTTTAGAACATTTTATTACGAATCTCTGATGCACTGTGTTGTATATTTTAATAAAAATACCAGAGCCAATTAATTAAGTTTGTTAAAAAGTTTGCACCCTGGAGAAAAATAAAATAAATTTATTCCCCCCGCACGTTAACATTTTTTAAAATAGTGCTACTTCTTGCACGGTGGTTGGGCAGAGACTGGCGCAGGAAATTGGTCGCCATTCAAGTATGCAGAGAAATGCTCTCCAAAATAGCTCCAGCTAGTAGAATCTGGCAAATCCAACATGCAACGAGGGGCGTGGCGGTACAGGGGAAGCCGCGTGGTGATGTCCTTCTGCAACCAGGAAGGCAATTCTTCAAATTCTACCCGGCTACCGGCGGCAGTAAACAGCATCGATCCTTCCCTCCCATCCATTTTCATGAAAGGGAGCCACTGGGATATCCTAGACCAGGAAAAGTGCATGGATGGCGTATGCGTTGCAGATGCATTTTGCAATTCGTCCAAAGGAACGAAAAACTTGAACAGCTCGCTGCCTTCGTAGCCCTTTTGCCAACTGTAAGGCTTGAAGGTTGAATTTGCGAAGAGAGGGTTCGGGTAGAACAGGTTCACAGTGTTGGTAAAAGTAGCAAACTTTCCACCTTGGACTACGTACGGGGCGTCGGCGTTACCGTAAACAAATTGCACTGGGTCGTTGGCGACGTGAACGACGTTGTTGGTCTCCCCAGTCCATGGGTTGTTGTATTTGTACATCGGAAGGCCCGTGTCCAGGTCAAGGTAATACTGAAGCTCGCGACTGGTGAACATCCAGGAGCCAGTAGGCTTGTCGTACCAGCACCGCGCCAAGTTAATGCCAAAGAGGCCAAACAATTCTTTTTGTGGCTTTTGTTCTTCAATACTGTACGACGTACCGCTCCATGCAAGGATGGTGTCGGTGGCCTTTTCAGTGTCGCACCTCATCTTAATGAACTGCTCGGCGGTGGCCGTGCCCGTTTGGCTTTTTGCGGCTGCCGCCAAACCCAAGAGGGTGCAAAGTAGAAGACTCTTTAGAAACATAGTTACTGTGACGATTTTTATTGTAAGCAATTACTATCAATGTTGTTGATTGTTTGGCCTTTATTTGATTTATTTCCCTTAGTGTTTGAATTTGTCTGTGGGCTAAATGGTATATGTATAATGGTCTATTATACAAAGAGATGGGTTGCCTTATTGGCGCCATTCATTCAATCAACAACAACAACAACAACACAAAAAAAAAAAAGAAATCCGTCTTTTCTTCGATCCCTAAACATACCAGCTGTTGTGTCTATATTAAATTAATCCAATCTGTTTTTTCGAGGAGGAAAGGAACAACAATTTTAAAAAATGGATGTTGGCATTTAATTTAATATAGGCATAGCAAGTAATAACCAGAAAATTACTTGACTCTTTTCTATTTTTTTGTTCGAAGAAGATAAAAAAAGTTCATCATTTTCATGCTGTGTTTTGTTTACACTTCGGCTTTCTTCTTGTTGTTTTTTTTATTTTTTTTGTGTTGAAGAAGTCTGTACTGTAAAATGCTGCTGACTCGAAAAAGAAATCGGGGGTATAATAAATGAATCCTCGTGCAGAACGTACCGTAGTACATGAATGCGTAAACTAGATGAATAAAATTACCTATGTATAATTTAATTAGTCCGAAGTACTGTATCGTCTAATTCGTGCGAGGACAG
The DNA here is from genome assembly GCA_900128585.1 of Stramenopiles sp. TOSAG23-3. Lineage (NCBI taxonomy): Eukaryota > Stramenopiles sp. TOSAG23-3. The sequence goes on along the minus strand of LT642782.1, from coordinate 4,030 downwards.
CATTGTGGCGGCGATTTTTTGGTGTCCATTACTGGTAAAGATTCACGACTGCTTTGTTTCCCCTGATAAAGGTTTAACAAAGACAACCCGCTCGTGCATTGAGTCGATTAGGTCAGTGCCATCACTCGCTCTATGAACTTTGAAGCCCGGTTGTAACGAGTGTCCAATCTTGATCCCGATGAAGCAAAAGCTGGTAGCGACGGTAGACATTGGAAGCACAACGAGCTTCGTGTTCGTGCGACCGGCGCACAGAAAGTTGTCGTTCGGTAAGAGGGATATTTCAATTTCTTCGCAGGCCACTGTACTGTTCACAACGTACACGCGCACATCGAACGTTTCGCCCAGTACAGCCGATGGGGGCGACTTAACCTCCACGGTCAAACCATTCAATGGGTGAACATAAACAGGCGGCATTGGAATTAAAGTTTCCACCGGCTTGTTTTCCCCACGCTCCGCAGAGGCGCGAGACCAAGTAATTTTCAGCTTCCCAACGGTATCGTGCGATCCAAAACTAATGGGAGACAGGCCAAAGTAATTACTGTGCAAATCTCCAACTTTTAGAATCTGCCCGAAACCATCAGCGTTTGCCATAACCAGCGGTTCGCAAGGGGTCGATACGCCCTCCACAGGGACAAATTCGACATTTTCAATTCGAAGATCGTGTGAACTATCGCATGCCAACTTGTAAAACGCAGTCGCCCCATAATTCATCGTTAAATTAATCTTCCCACCAGTGTCAGGGACACTGTTCACCGTGCCATTCGAACTTTGAACAAGAAGTTCGGGTCTTCTAGACACAATGTTCCACGCAACGTCAAATGGCTGCTTGATGGTAATGGCAAACTTAAAGTCGTTTGACATGCGGGCACAGCGATCCGAAGAGTAAGACACTGTGCCCATCAATGAACACGATGGTTCTTCCCACGCCCCAGAGTTTGCCTTCACGTGGAGAAAGCAACAGACAGATATTTCCCCTTCGCTTGAAATACCAATTTCAAAAGAATTCTTATCGCCCCCATCAACTGGGCAGTAAGTTAAGCTTTCGGCCCCGGGCGTGGCGCGGTAAGCAAGGCTGGCCTTCACGCCAACGCATCGCAGCGCCACGTTTACTTGAACATCTTTGGGCATATCGTTTGCTGCCACTGAGCCACAGATTTCAAAGACAATTTTAGCTTTGTGCCATTCTCCCGCCAGGGCGGGGCCGTCGGCATGAAGCTTTGGGGCAAGCAAAAATTCTGGACGTATCATTCTGCAGCTTTCTACTTCAATATCCTCGACTACGCTCTCGACCCTTTTCTTTTCTACAGCACCGTTTCGGCCCAATAGACCATAAACCCCAGTTTGCATAAAATTAGTGCGCTGGGCTAACAGGAAAGGATACGTCAATCTGTCAGGAATTCGCTCAAGCTTTTCCCCAAATGAATTTGGGGCTTCCATGACAAACATTACCGATTTCGTTAACTCCGCCACGCCGTTTTCCGTTGCTTCTTGGCAATCCAAGAACACCTTTATTCTCTCAGCACAAACGACTAGGTCTCTTTGGTCGCTGTCCGTCTCTGAAAACTCAAATTCGAACGTTTTCGCCTCGTTGGGCTCAAAGCACAGGTTCGAAAACAGGCCTGCGCCGACTCCTTCCCTCTCGGGTGAAGGGGTAGTGTCAGTGTGGCTCCCCTGTTCTATAATACTATTGTTAACAAGTCTCTCTTGCACCGATGTGTTGTCCCTAGCTGTGCAATCAAATGTCTCTGTCTTGCCGCCAAAGATGCGCTGCAGCACAATCTCTACCCTTTTGAAATGAATCCGACCAGGAAAATTGGACTGAAGGCGAACGGTACATTTATACGAATTCCCCATCAGCTCCATGTTTTTCGCAAAGACCACTTGCGATTCCAGCAGTTGCGAGCCTTTCGGTGTCTCTGCGCCATTCCCAGCTATCAGGAGTTCTATTACGTCAGGGCACTCGTTGTTGTTCTCCGCTGCCGCCAACAGTTGCGTCCCAAGGGCTTTGGGGTTGCCCAAACATTTCAGCAAACTGTCTTGAACCCGAGCCTTTTCTTCGGGCAATGCTTTGGACGCAGGGGACATTAAAAAGATACTATACTCCGCAAAACGCTGCCTGTCGCCGCACTCGAGGGCACACTTGACGCCTACACGAAGGCTGCGGGTCAAAAAACTGTTCCAACCTTCCGATTTGAACTTGTTCACACACGTTTCACACGAACTAAGTGCGCGCGTGTACTGCTTAAGCAAGACATACTCCTCCATCATCATTAGCCTAGTCGTGACTACCAAACGGTCGAACTCAGGGTAAAATTCCCTCGCACGAGCCTGGGTAAACCTGTCTATCAAGGCAATTACCCGGTTGCTGTGGCGCGCGCCTAGTTCGCGGGCAACAAGAAAACTGCGCAGCACCCGCTGCGATTCTGTTTCGGAAGTGTTCGAGTCGCTTGGGACTTCAAAATTTCCCCCGACGTACTTTGATTGTACGATGGAATTGTTTGTCACGACCTCTTTAGTCGCCGGCAACTCTTGTGCCAATATGCGGCGTCTGCGTTCGAAAGTCACGGCTTGAAAGACATAATAGCTCTCCTGAAAGACTTGAAACGACCTTCGTTGGTCGACGCTTACCCCTCTGGACTCGCGCAGGAGGTCTGCAAAAATAATGCACTGCCGACCGGCCCAGGACATTTTTTTGATCTCCGTCAATGTATTGTCTATTTCCATCGCAGTGATCTGATCCTCGTCGGTCGCCATTGACATCGATCGGGTGCGTGACAGGGGAAGGTCCCGAAACGTTCGCAGGTGGTCTCTGAAGCACCTCGTCGCGTCGTTCGGGTGGGAAAGGGAAAAATGTAGTCGACACAATTTAAAAAATAAAATTTGTGCAACCGCCTTCACTTCGTTCATTGTGATAGGAAACGGCAGTGGTGCCGCCGATATCGCCACCAAGTCGTCGTACGCTCGAAGGTACTCCTTTTTCGCTTTCGTCTCCTCGTGGCGCATGTCGTAGAACTGGCCAAGCTTCACACTTTGACGAATCTTCAGCACTATCTGAGATTTCTTAGGCATCCCGCCTATACTCACGGACGTTCTCATGTGTTTTCCCTGCTTTCCGTCCGCTTTTATGCAATCGATGGACATGGAATTCGCACTGGACAGGATCTTCTTTACGCTATCGGATTTCAAGTTCAAGTCTGAAGTGTACAGCAAGTGCACGCTCTTCGAGTCTAGGTCGACTTGTCGCCGCAAGCTGAGGATCCTTTCCTTAGCGAGCTGAAGGCGCTCTTTGGACTCCTGAGACTGCGAATAGTCTCTTTCCTGCAACAAAATGACCACCAGTTTAATCTTATTGCCTTGGATCTGTTCGTAAACTTTCTGTACGTCCTTTTGGAGCGAGCCCTCCCTCTTCTTCCACTCGTTATCGCTCAGACTTGGCTCGAAAGGCAACACTGCCAGCAAGACGGACGGGAGTTGGAAGACGTGCTTTTCAAACCAGTTGCACTTGAGAATACCTTCGGGCTCGTACCCGCTGTAATTGTCCCTGCGCTTGGACGTAGGAAAACAGTAGTTGGGATCAACGGCTATAAAGTGCAGTGGCATGTCTGAACCCTTCAACACCGTCAAAATTTGTTCCCCCATCTCTTCCAGCGGAGGCAGGGCAGTCACACCAATTAGACGCCTGTTCTCGGCGGTCACGCCTTTCGGAAATGACTCGGTCATAGCAGAAACTTACACAGCCACACCAAAAAAACAGAAAACAAGAATTACGGCAAAAGAATAGAGAACTGTGTACTCTCTGTCCCCTGGTATATTTTTAGTCTACCTGGCTGATCAAGCACAATTTTTCTTTTTTTGCTTTGCATCATCCCAAACTGAACATTTACAAACACAAAATCAAAGGAATTAAAAATTATTATTACTGTACGGTATAGACGACTAGTCTATATAATATTAAGGGGGAGCAAGTGTCATTTTCGATTTTTTTTGGTTATATAAGTATATTATGAACAATTCTTCCACCAACAACATT
>LT642780.1:0-10847 GCA_900128585.1 Stramenopiles sp. TOSAG23-3 | reverse complement strand
AACGGTGGTGGTTGAAACATCATCATAGATAGAAGAAGAAGAGAAAAAACGGCGAGCGACGACGAGAGAAAGAAAAAAAGAAGAAGAGAAAGGGGAAAATAACTGCTAGAAAAAATATTACAATTGTCTTTGCCTACTATGTGATGTATTATATAATATACCAGTATTGTGTCCGTGTTAAGCTAAATAATCGTTTTTTTTAAAATTAAATGTGAATAACAGGGTCACAGGGTCCTCGTATATCCAATATATTAAAAGAGAGAGAGAATAGAGACTATTGTAATTATGTACTTTTGTATTTTAGTTAACTATCATATTTAAATAATAATCAATACATCAAATGAACTAAACACTATTATACTTTATACTTGAAATGTGTAGTGTCTATAATAAATGTGTGGTGGTCTTCCTTCTTTTCTTCTTCTTCTTTTTTTTTGTCTTTTCTCTTCTTCTTCTTCTTCTTCTTCTTCGTTCTTCTTCTTCTTCTTCTTCGTTCTTCTTCTTCTTCTTCTTCTTCTTCTTCTTCTTCTTCTTCTTCTTTCTGTCGGTCGGTCGACGGTGGTTTTTTTGTGATTAATTTTTTGCATTATTACAGTATAATTAATAAAATATAATATGCATTTATTGTTTTTTTAAATATTTTAAAGAAAAGAATTACTGTTAGGAAGAGGGACGAAGATGTAAAATTTCATTTGATTAGTGCTAATTGTTTCATTTGAGAAGTTGATAAGTGTCGTCTTTTTTTGTTTTTTTTATGTATAAAGGCAAAACGTTTTACATACCATAATAGTAAAACAAAAGAGATGTTTCGTACGGTTGTAGCAAGCAGTGGAATGTTGACGCGTTTTTGTGCAGGGGGGAGGAAGTCTGTCCTTGCCAGTTCGTCTTCGCAGCGAATTGCGAAACGGTTCTTGACTGCAGAAGCAAAAAAAGACGTAGCGCAAGCAGCCCCAGCTGCATCGACATCGTCAGGAGGGTTTGGTAAACGAATTAGTGGATTTGCTTTTGGTGTGGCGTTTGCCAGTGTTGGGTTTTATTACCAGTTGCACCAAGACGTATGGAGCAGTACCTCGAAGATTGAGGAGGCGTTGAACACGTTCCAAGAAAGTTCTATAGAAGAAAATTCAATTCTACGCCACCGGGTGGCAGTGCTGGAGAAGGAGCTCGCTATCATTAAAGCAAAAAGGTAAGGAACTGGTCCAGACTTCGTAAGTGTTTAAAGAGTTCAAAGGAGCAAGATTATGCGCCTGTTCCGTGCAAGTTGGGCGTGTTGCGTGTGCAGTAACAAAATGATATTGGACCCTTACCACACTGGTGCGAAAGTGCTAAGAATGCTTATTACAAGAATTAAAGTACCCGCGCGCCATTTCAAGGTGTGTCGTAAATATCCATGCTCGGCACGTAAAGAAAAAATGTACTAGGTTATAAAAAAATATTATTAATTCGCATCTAAAAAAGCGGTTAATCATAACAGAAACTCACTCTACAATCTTGATCACCACTTGTTTCTTCCGTCCCACCCGCAACGTGCACAGATTGTCTTCGACGGTGTCTTCCAGCAGACGAAAGCTTTGGTTGACATCTTGCACTCGCTTCTGGTTCAAATAAAGCCCCCCGTTTTTGACCAGCCTCTTGGCCTCCCCCTTGCTCTTGACCGCGCCCGTCAGTGCCGCGAGTTCTACTACGGTAGAGTGTTCGAGATCTGTTCGGGAGACTTCTACCAGCTCTATGCTATCGTTCTCCAGCAACTGGCGCAGGTGCCGGGCGACGTCTTCCGCAGAATCACCGTTACTTTTGGGAGTCTTTTTAAAGAGCGTTTCCGTCGCCAGCCTCGCGTTTTCTAGCGCGTCGCTGCCATGGACCCAAGACGTAAGAGAATCGGCCAAAAATTTTTGTGCATACCGTTTCCCTGGGTCTTGTGCGTGCTCGACCAACACTTCTCTGGCCCGACTCAGCGAGTACGTCCCTTCGTTCCCGTGGGGTCGACTGAGGTCGATCGCGAGCATTGGGACCAAGTGTGCCGCGTCTGCGTCGCTCGCCTGCATAAAGTATTGGTAAAACTCGAACGGGGAGGTCATTGATGGGTCGAGCCAAACGGCGTTCCCCGCCGATTTGCCAAACTTTTCACCGCTGCTCGTCGTCAGCAACGGCACGGTCAACCCGTACGCTTGCCTGTCACTTGCGCCCTCATCCACCCCCTGGGAATACTTCCGTCGGATGAAATCAATACCACTGGCAATATTCCCCCACTGGTCGGACCCTCCTATCTGCAACACGCAATTTTCTTTGTCGCACAAATGGAAGAAATCGTATGCTTGGAACATCTGATACGAAAATTCCGTGTAACTAATACCTACCTCCGACGCCAAGCGTTGTTTTACGCTCTCTCGCCCCATCATCTGACTAACCCGAAAGTGCTGGCCTATGTCCCTGACAAATTCAAAAGCGGACATGTTTTCATACCAGTCTATATTGTTGACAAGCTTCGCTGAGTTTTCCCCTCCGGACCCGTCGGATGAAAACGACAAAACCTGTCTTAAACACGCCTCAATTCCGGACTGGTTTTTTGCTAGTTCGCTGTTGTCCAGTAAAACTCGGTCGGCGCGTTTCCCGCTTGGGTCGCCAATAAACCCCGTGGCCCCCCCAACGAGGGCAATTGGGCGAAAACCGTGCGCCTGGAAGGCTTGAAGGGCTCGTATTGACACCAAGTTTCCTACATGCAGCGACCGAGCAGTTGGGTCAAAACCCACGTACACAGAAGGCGTCAAACTCCCGCCATCCCCTTCACGCTTCGCTTGCAAAACGTCAGCGAGTTTCTCACTAGTTGTATCTGCGACTAAATTGCAGGCGCGAAGGGTTGCAACAGGGCAGCTTGCCTTGGTGGAAAACTGCTTACCACCCTTGGCAAGAAACGCCCGACCTCTCCAAAGCATCGCTCACGCCGTTGCTACCAGCTCTCTCTTTCTCAAATATAAAATTCGAAAGCCCCAGAGGAGTATAAACAATGGGGGGGAAAGCAACCGATTGAATAACCTTTAAAAACCACTTAAAAACATTTGTGCTCTTTTCTTTTCAAAAAATAAAGAACAAACTATATATACAGAGAGGACGTCTATTTTTTGATGAAAAAACATAATAATGTTTTTTTTTGGTTGGAGAGAGAGAAAGGAAGAAGAAAAGAAGAAGAAGAAGAAGAAAAAAAGAAGAAGAAGAAGAAGAAGAAGAAGAAGAAGAAGAAGAAGAAGAAGAAGAGAAGAAGAAGAAAGAAAAAAAGAAGAAGAAGAAGAAGGAGAGGAGCACGGGGAGGAGGAGGAGGGAAGGATCGATCGATCATCGATAGAAAAAAACCCTTAATATTAAAAAAAATGGACCTGTCACGATCCCGCGCAAACTTATTAATCAAATTTTTGTTGTCCATCATCATCAAAAAAAAAATCAACATACTAAAATACATTATACAGCATTGAATGTATATAATAAAAGAAAGAAAATAATAAGAAAGACAGAAAGAAAGAAGAAAGAAAATGAATTTTGTTGTGGTGAGAGACAACAACTGGGATCTTAGTTGCATGCACACAGCATAGAAAATCAATCAATCAATCACAATCAGAAGAATTCTCATAGACTTTCTAGTTATAAAAAAAAAAGAAGAAAATAATATAATATGGACATAGCATATGGAATGATTCATTGCTTCATTTTTTTTCTTCCATCAATATCATATATTATTATAAATATAATATTTTTTTTCTTCTTCCTTCTTCTTCTTCTTCTCTTCTTCTCTTCTTTTCTTCTTCTTCTCATCAATCAACAGTAAACATATATGTGTAGGTCTTCTATACCCAAAAACATTCGCAAATAATTTAAACAAAAGAAGAAAAAAGAAGAACAGCTTAAACAAAACAAAAACAATTAAAGCATTTCATTACCCTCAAATTATAAACACCCGTTTCGATATATCACTCTTCCATTACTTACTTTCACGACCAAAAACATTTCAACGATTTACGTCACAGATGTCCCAAAACGAATCAGCCAAAGCCAAAAGTGCCGGCGCGACCATCGTGCCTACGAGCGCAGAAACCCCTGCGGTCGAAGAGACGCCAAAAATTAATGCAACCCCGGCTAGCAGTACCGCAGAACAAGTTCAATTAAAACAGACGGCGAAGCCAAACGCCGATGCATCCGTAGAAAAGAAAGACGAGCCGGCCCCGGCGAAAGCAAAAGATCCAGTCGCTGATGCGAATTCTGACGATGTGAAGTCCGATGGCACAGCCCCTGGTGAGGTAGCGACAGAAAAACTTGGTTTGACCCCTATTGGCAATGACGATAACGTTGATATTGCCGATGGTAAAGATATCAAATCAACACCCCCAGCCGAGGCAGCAATTGCACAGCCCGACTCAGAAGACGCACCAAACGAGAGCACGGAGAAAAAAGCCGAAGAGGTGAAAAAGGCAGCGAGCACAGTAGACGCTGAAGTCAAGTCGTCGCCCGAGGATAAGGGTCAAGCAAACGATGGCACCAACGCGGTCGACAACAAGACCGACCCGCCACTGACGGAAGCTAACGTCGAAGCGAAGCCCGATGACGATAAGACCGAGTCCCCAGCTATCGAAGCTGACGAGGCCACGCCCGCAGGCGACAAGACCGAATCAACCGAGTCTCAATCAGGTTCAAAAAGGAAAGACAGCCCGGAGAAAGTGACCGAGAATCAAGCTGTATCGAACAAGAAGCACAAGGTTAACCCTGAAGAAAACAAAAGCATGCCGCTTGCAGAACAAGTATCCAACAAAGCCGCTAAAGAGCAGGAAGTTTAAGTCGAATACCTACACACGAAGGACGTCAGCTGATAACGTTTTTTTACGTTTCTGACCAGCGAGTTGTAGTTAGGCCGTCTGTGTAAAGTGTGGGCTATTCCCAATTTTTACAATCTATAACAATCGTATCGCAGGAAACTAGTTTCTTACATTTGCCTTTTACTCATTAACTAAGAAATTAAGAATAATACACTAAAGTGCGGTGTCATGACATTACTCTCTTTGCACTCAGCACTGTCAGAGCTTCTGCATGGCCTCTGTGGTACATACAGTTGTCTTCAGAAGGTCATTCAGTTTCTCGTCCAAACTAGTGAAAGGGTCGGGCTGCTGGTACTCTGCCAAAATTGCCAAACCGCAAACAAATGCCCGCGTATCCATTGTTTCTGCACGATTTATCTCTTTTGTTGCAGCATCGTCGGCCCCTTTGAATTTTCGGGCGGCTTTCTCGTCATAAAAACTCAGAAGATCCCAGCGTTCGGCATTGTGCCGCCCTCGGACGGGGCCCGCCTCGCTTACAACCGCCTCCAGATCCAAGGTTTGACCTTGCCCACAAGCGTTCGTAAATATCTTTCGAGCGCTCAGCTGACTGACTTGCCGTATCTGCACTACCTTCTGCATGCTTTCTTCTGTTAATTCGGCAATGGCGTTTAAATTTTCTGCCCCAAAGGTTCGTGCAGTCATACGTTTGTGCCTCTCTTTCGCGCGCTGTTTAGTGGAGTCACTATTGTCATTATCCAGCAATCCATTTTGTTTCAAAAATGACATCCATTCGCCAACGTTCAAGCTACGTTGCCAGTTTTTAAGGGGCGGCCCTTTCCATGTTGACCCCGCCCACGCTTGGAAGATGGTGGCCAGCTCGGCGTGGTGGGATACCAGCACTCTTAAAATTCGATGATCGGCCATTTTACTGTTCAACGAGTCTCTGTCCAAACGTTTTGCAACCGAGACAACATGGGCAAAGAAGTGCTTCAGGCTTTTCTCGGCGTCTGCTGTGGTCTGACCTTGTAGGTTGTGTTTATTGGTGTACAGCAAAACGACTGCTTCGACGAACCCGGGCCGGCTAAGTTGGGTTGTGTTTTTTTCAAAGTCATTCAACCCATCTAGGTTATACTGTGCTTTTGCAACTTTGACAAATATTAAGTCTGTTTTTGCACCTGAATCTTTGGCAAGCTTGCAGTCTTTCACAAAATTTTGAAAGTCTTGGGATTTCATCATGAAGCCGCTCGAATATTTGCGGTAGATTCCCCGGAGGTAAGGGATGTAATTCTTTACTGTTTCGTGCAGGCACGCCAACAGCTCCCCCCCGTGCATCGGAAGTCCCATTCTGTGGGACTCAAAACTTTCCCAGAGGAAAAATGGAACGTTGACAGGGTCGTTACGGTCGGTAAGCCGCATAAGCTCTGCACTATTTTTGCGCGCTCGGAGCTGCGACCGCCGATCTGCTCTGAACGTCGCCAGGGCAGCCCAAGTGTCGGTTTCAGCGTTCAACTTCAACTCGGTTTTATTCTTAATCTTCAGTTGCTCGTCCGTGGCATTGTAATCCTTCAGCGGTTTGCAAAGGGACTCCATTTCAACCCCTCCTGTCACTCCCCATTTCAGCACTGTTTTATGCGAAGAGTTTTGAAACTCTTTCTTCGACAGTGCTGCCGCCCCATCTACCAAATAAACAGACCGTGCTACACGGTCCGTGATATTGCCAGACACGACATGGTATCTGTGCGATTCCACAGTCGCCGTTAGATGCATTGCCAACTGTTTGTTTTGCAATTCGCGCGCGGAATTGTGCACCGCATTACTGATTTTAAATGCTTGGAAGGCCGCAAGGGCAATTCGAGACTGCATCACCAGCGTTTCGAGGGTCCGTTGTTCGCCCGCACCAACCACCACGCCCCCTTGGTCGTCGGCGGTAGGCGACTTGTTTGCAGCGCGGTCTGATATTCGCTGTCCAACGGATTTCAGCTCATCTGAGAAAAACGCCATATCAGGCATGATCCCGGTTTTCGCAAATTGGCAGCTGGCCGCAAGGACTTTTGGAAATATGAGGTCCATCAAATGGATGGTTTTGTCGACAGGTCCGTTTGTGCCTAAAACTTCCACCAAGATATAAAGGTCTTCTGGAAGAGACTCTACGACCGATGAATACTCGTGATGCTCTTCGCACAGCGCTTCCAAGAACGTTTCGGCGCACGAGTGGTTGTCGAAAATACCGTGGTGAATGAATTCTTCCGCAGTCTCCATCGTTTCTGAAAAATTCAGTAAATGTGGCCTTTCTTCCATCAACTTCCGAACGAACTTGTAAGCAGGGACTGTTAGTTTAATAAAGCCCCGGGTGACGCCGATTGCCCTGCTTTCGTCGTAGTTTTCCAAGCGCCATTTGGACGCGTGCAAGAACGCTCGTTGCTTTTCAATGTGCTCATAGGCATCCTTTAACTCGGACATGATGACGACCATTTCTTTTCTTTTGCTTTGTATTTCTTCTTTGATTTGCATAAGGCTCATCGCTGCATCTTTATCTTTCATTGCCACCTGGTCCAAGCCTCTGTGCAGCCCGTGCAGTTTTGACAACACTGCGTATTTGGCCCATTCACGAAACACGAGCCGCTTCAAGAGCTTGCGGTACGTTTTCTCCATTTCCACGCTAGTCGTTGCGCGCATCGCCAACAATCCCATCGCGTGCATTATGCTGCTGTTAACCTTGGTCAGTAAAGACTTGAATTTGTCTTCCCTTCGGTTTGACTGAATGCTTATTCTCCACTCCATAAAGTAACACTGAAGAAGGGGTTTTTGCCACCGCTTTACCATTTTGTTCATGCCCTGGCGCACACGGTCCCCCGTGTCCAGAAGTAGCTTAGCTTCCTCGATGAGCTTGTCGCAGCTGGGCTGAAGCACGACGTGAACCCGGTTGTAAACGTTACGGAACGAGCTGAAAAACGTGTTTCTGCTCTCGCCCTTATCATAGATGGAGTGCATTAAGTGAAACAACACTTTTGCAGTAAGTATATGCAATTGCTGCTCTCGAAATGCGGCAAGGCCACGGGGGCTAGTGGTTCGATTGTTTGACGAATTCAACAGCACTTTTTCAAGCAAAACAACACTCAAGTCTGTCACCAATCGGCACGGCACCCTGGAGTCCTTTGACACGTACCGGGCCTCGCGGAGTTTCATCATCCCGTACACGTCTAGAGAGCAAAATTTGCCAATGTTACTAAATGTTTCTTGCATCCATTGCGCTTCACTGTCGGTAATCTGGTGGTGGTCCTCCATTTCTGCAAGATCAATGTTGCGCACTGGGGACGTTGTCGTCGATTTTGGGCGCTCCTGAGGTGGTCCGATCGTTTCCTTCAAAGCACGCTGGCGAGCGTACGAGTCGCTGTGCTCTGTAAATGCCTCTTTGTACACCTCTCCGAGCTGCTTGTACAATATTTGAAAGTCGATGAAGTCTGGCTTACAAAACTCTTTCTCCTCTTCACTGCCGTTGTTGCCATTCGGTTTCGGTGCGTCTGCTGACGGAGTACATAGAGACCGCACTAAACCTTTTACCTGTGCTCCCATGCGACTTGTCACTACTGCAGCGCTCACCCGCGACGCCGCCACCGGGTTTTCTGCATCGTTGCAAATGTCCACCCACGTTTTGTTGTACCGCGGAGCAAGCGGCGAAACCGGCAAAAGCGCAGTGCCCCCTTCCCTCGTATCGTACGACGTTAACCATTCCCCTTCTACGAACCGTGGTTCCCCGTCGCGACCATTCCGTCTCGGCGTCTTCAAGGCTGTGGAAGGTCGCAGCGTCGCGCGGGACACACGTGGAGAAGCACTGCTCTTCCATCGCTTCCGGCGTGGAATTGTACTTGCCGTGTTCGGGCGAGACATGTGTTGGCCCGCTCTTCCTTTTATTTTAGAACGCAAGTACGATTTCTGCGACCTTAAACTTGCCCTCATTTGCTTCATCGTATCCCTCTTTTTTGTGTAACGTTTTGCATATGCATAAGCGTCGTGTACACAAATATCTAAATCTAAGAATTCACAAGTGCTGCAACGGTCCTGCCGAATGTCTTGTGGTGAAACCACAGCGGTTTTCTGGTTTCCCTTGCGCTTGAGCGTAAGTAACCGCTCTGCCGTCACCCTTCTATTGTGAATTCCGATCTTCTTTTTTCGAACGGCATCGACGTCATCATCGAGCACTGTCATCAAAACCTTCTGTATACGCCTTGCTTCCCTCGAACGCGGCACCGACCACCGAGCATTAGGAGTCGTCCGATTCATCGTCATCTTTACAGGCGACATGACAACCGACGGCGGCGGAAGGCTATATACGTGCACATGCTCATCATCATCACCAGACGTCGCATCTTCCTTTAAGCAATCAAATATTGGATGGTCCGTTATCATTGCCCCTCACGCCCGAAACGCGACCAGGAGCGACGTGCCGTATAATATCTCTAACTCAAACGATTAAATGGAAAATACTTTTTGCGTTGATCCACAAAGACGCATTCAATTCATACAAACCGATAAAAGCCTTTACTACATAAACTATAAACCGTTCGTGAAAAACAAACTGAAGAAAGAATTTGGTCATGTCATTGGAAGGACCGCGTCTATATATAGTCAATGCAATGTTTAAAAAAAAATGTAAACCCCACATACATACAGGGGAAGAAAAGAAGAAGAAAAAGATTTTTTTGTGTAACGGTTTTATTACTGTATTTTATTATTAAAATTTTTAATTTTTTTAAATTTTTTTTTTGGAATTGGAAATTGGGATTATTTAGGGATTATTATTTACTATACTAAATATTGTACTTAATATATTTTAGTCCTTTGTCTCTTTTTGTATTTTATTGTATTTGTAAATTATATGTTGTATGTATGTATAATATAAAAGTAAAAGTATTCATTTATAATGCATACCTTAACTATAGCTTTGTGCAATGCCAGGCATCAAAAACGAGGATTTGGTTACATCGCCCTGCTCTGATTATAGACTTAAAAAAAAGGGGGAAGTGAGATATAAGAAACCAACTGCACTGCTAGCCCTATGTTATATTGTAGCTAACATCTGAATAATATAAGAGAAAGGAAATAAATGGTATAATCCTATTCCATGTAAATATTGTTGTATTGTAGTTAACAGTTGAATAATATCGGAGAAAGGAAATAAATAGTATAATCTTATTCCATGTAAATGATTGAAACAATATTTATGAATACTTGTTGTAATAGTTCAATCGATTAGTTTTAGATTGCGTTGAATACATATTTCATAAATCACCTGCCGATTATTCTGTTTCTTTATTTTGTTGTTGTAGAGATGACGACGAAGCAAGAGAAAGAACGTTCCCATTCGAAGTCTTCTTCGTTTCGTGTTCACCCTTGAGCGAAAGAAGAGGTGCACCTTCTGTTTGTAGATTTCAAAATTGCTGGCGCAAATAACAGAAATTATAGTTTCCCTGTAAATAGGATTTGTTTGTGGGATACCGTGCTTAACTTCCACCATGCGGGTTGTATTACTGGCTTGCTTTCTGGTTGCTTGCGCAGCACAGGAACCAAATGTACCAGTCCCTTGGTGCAAAGCGAGAAAGGTAATTCCAGAATCGCTGCGCTGGTTGACGATGGCGGAGGATATGAATGCTGAAGTCGAGGCAACCGCAGCTGGGGGTAAGGCCATGGTGAAAGTGCTGGGGATGAATGGTGTAACTATGGAAGGCGTAGACTCTGGCACGGTGGTGACACTTCCTTGGGCAGCTGCGGGAAAAGCCTTGAAAAGGCCAACGAGCGTTCCAGATCCGAACGTGAGACCAAAAAAGTACTCGTTCAAAAGTGGGATTGCAGACCAAGACTCGCCTTCCCAGTTGGACAAAATAGTTCGTCGCGAGAGCGATTTTGACGAACGTTGCACAGGAAGCAACGAGGAGCAAGCAGCGTGCGAAAAGGACCCAGAGTGTATCTGTCAAGAGAAGAAGTTGTGGCTGAAGGTGCACTTCCCAGAAGGCTCAAAAGAGTTCAAGGAGGAGCAAAAGGGTCTCGCTC
>LT642779.1:0-10853 GCA_900128585.1 Stramenopiles sp. TOSAG23-3 | reverse complement strand
CCTTCCATGATTTTCACCACCAAAAATTTACCACGAACTACGGGAACATCGGGTGGCTCGATCGCCTTCACGGCACCGACAAGAAGTACCGAGCCCATTTGGCAAAGTTGGAAAAGGAGCGTGAAGGGAAGAAGGCGAACTGAACAGATAGATAGGGTGGGGGCACTTTGTTTCGCATTTAAATACTGCGTACTTACAACAGTAATTATATACCATTGCGCTTCATTCGATATTTTCACGTTTCCTTTCTCACTTCCTCGGAACCTCCAAAAATCGTCCCCGCGCTCAGTTCGGATGAATTTGATTAATCAGCATGGGTTTGCCCTGGTCTTCGAGTAGTGTTCTTTAGGACTAGTTACTTATAGTTCGTATTGAGCTCTTGTATGTTACCAATACGAGGAGGAGTATAATTATTTAAATCAGAGTGTTTAAACTATCTGTCATACATTTCTTATTTTAAAATGAGAGTCTTAAAACATACCGATACTACTTTATAATTTGTTTCTCTATGATATCTGTTTATCTCTATAATTTGATGACGACTAATTTACATTATAATATCTAGTATATTAGAGATGATGATATTGTGACATAATATTAATAATATTAACATTATTGTTGGATTATTGGTGGTGGTTGGTGGTGGGGATAAATAATATAGACGACGACACCACTGACTACAACGCGCTCCCTTTGTTGGCTGATGTTGACTTTGACTGACTGACTCGTCTCGAAAATGATCTACCAATAAAAGGTATCTTTTTTATTGTGTTATGATGAACAAATGCAAAAGAAAATAATTCACTCTTTCAGAATTAAATTGGTATGTATAAATCTAGCGCAATTGATCTTTCTGACTGTTTCGATTACACAATTACGTTCTCTCTCTTTAAAAAACAAAAAAAATAGGCCAGATGGGGCGCCATTGGACTACACGACAAAGGGCACTGGTCGTGGCTGTTGCTTTTTTTACGCTTGTAAAAGTGTCGGCGTGGAATAATACGTGGGCGGAGTGGAACTGCGATTCTCGTCATTTGGAAAATGACGGGGAATACGTTTTGAAGCAAGACTGCACACTCTATAGAACTGTAGAGCTGCCAGTAGATACAGTTAAACACCTAACTGTTCACGGGGCTGGGCGATTAATGAAAGTAACAGCGCGGTTCGGACGGCACTTTGAAGTTAATAGGGGAACCCTTCGGTTGAAATGGTTGCACTTGTCAGGCTCTTTCGGCAACGGCGGCGTATTGGTCAGCCAGACTGCCTCTGGCCAGCTCAATGATGTGAATGTTTTTATCACATCCTGTAAATTCGAAAACAACTATTATGGTGGGTTAAAAATTAACAAGCCAAGTTTTAGTCACAAATTAAATGTGGAAATTCGACAATCAGCTTTCGGCACCAATTTCGATAGTTTCACATATCCGTTCTCAACTTCAGTTGAGAACGGATATCTCATCCATGCCGACTATTCCACCCTTAAGGTGTACTCATTGCTCGTTGAAAATACAGAGTTTGGTAACGCGGATGATCCAAATGCACTGCAAGGTGTGCGAGGTGTGCAAGGTGTCGATACCTACGTGAAAAGCTGCGACAGTCTGGAAACATGTCAGCAGCTACCATTTTCTGAGGGCACATGTTCCCCTTCTTTTGTTGGCATCGAGTGCGGATGCTCCCCAGAGCTTGGAAACGAAAAAAATAACAATGGCGTCGAATCTTCTTGCACGTACCCAAAGATAAATTACGTGACACCAAACCAAACGGCAACGCTAGGAAATGTCCCTACGTATTTTTACGGGCAACATTTTGGGGACGAGTCCTCGAGCGTGGTCGTCCGTGTAGGTGGGAAAGAATGGCCAGGTGTTGTCCGCCATAACTCTTCGTGCGTCAGCACAACGTCTCTCCCGGGGACAGGGGATCGGGAACTTGCTGAGATTGTAGTCGATGGCGTCCGCAGCTACAACAGCGAGGTCTACTTTTCGTACGCCGGGCCCACAATAGACAACATCACTAGTCCCCCAACTGGAGGCGGGAGGCTAGTACTGTACGGCAATAATTTTGCGAGCAGCAAGGGTTGGGAAACCCTCGCCAACGTCTCCGTTTCCGTTGTTTACAGCTCAGCCAACGAAGAGACGTGCAGCCCTGGTCATTGCTCGAACGTGCGGGGCAGCGAAGGCCGCATTGAATGCGATCTTAACTACCCGGCCAAACTGAACGACTGCCGCAGCGTTAAGTTAAACGTGGCCGGTTCAAAGAGTGACTTTGTAGATTTCTGCTATTCTTCCGAAAAGGGGGAACTAAAGGGGGTACCGGCGGAGGACCAATCGGTCGAAGAAGGCGGCAACTTCTCCTATTCCGTTTACCTTTCAGGGGGCGTGGTGCACCAGCACACTGTGAAAGTGGAGATTACTGCCAAATCGAAAGACAAGGGGTACGATTGTTTCGTTCTAACCCCGCAGGTAGTGTTTCCGATAAACGCGACCGCTGTCGAAGAAGTAGTTATTCGCACGGTCGAAAACTCTATTGATGAGGGCACCAATGCCGTTTCGTACCGATGTGATATAACACACGTTGTAAAGTCCCAGGACCCTCAGTACGGAAACGTGCCCTCCCAAACATTTACTGTAAATGTGATGAATGACGACGAGGCGAAGCTAAAATTGTGGACTTTCAACAAAGACAAAGGCGTATTTGATTATGTTGTCCCGTTTATTGGGCCCCTGTGTAACCCCGAAGGAGGTAGCCTAGTGTATGGGCTTCAACTCTCCACCTCGCCAAAATCTCCCGTCACTATCGAACCCAATGTAACGCTGTCCGAGAGCCACAATTATCTCACGTTTCCGGAAATGATCGCATCACCGGGACGTGTTGTGTTCGGGCCTTCCAATTTTAGCAAAATTCGGCGGATTGAGCTGAACTCGATCAAGGACAATGTTTGCCACGGAAATTCCCGCTTTCGGGTGCTGCATAATTGTGTTGGTGTGAAGCAGGGGGCTGACCCGGTCTTCTTTAAGAAAGTATGTGACCCCTCAGAAAACCCTTGGGGTATTATAGACGTGACAGACGACGACCGTGCCGACGTAGTTTTAGACCCATCAAACCAAGTCCTTTTTGTCAGTTCAGGAGAAAATGCCAGCATGTCTATTGTTCGGTTTTCTTCACAGCCGCAACGACCCGTTCGAATACATCTATCTTTTGTCCCGGTCGGTGCGTTGGCCCTGGTGGGAAACCCTCCAAATCCAGTAATAGTCGACGAAACGAATTGGAACAATGTATCGCAGCAAGTAACCGTCTATGTTCAGCCTGGCAGCTCAGCAGATGAGGTCCAATTGCAACTTCGCCTCGAAAGCGATGACCATGTTTACAGGCTCCAGAAACAGGTGAACGTGTACATAGAAAGACCAATAAACGTTGACATTCAGCCAAAGCTGAAGAGATACGGAGGCAGCTGGAAGAAGGCCAGGCTTGAATGGTGTGCAGGGGACGTTACCGGGAAATTTGAATTTGAAATTGAATGGAGTGTCCAAAAGGACGCATTTAAAAATGGCAAGGGGGGCAGTGAACTATTTACGAAGACGAATTTATTTACGAGAGAGTGTGGGGTGACAATAAATGCGTCCCTCGCTTTAACAGCGGTCCCACTTTACGCACGGGTCCGGGCGTTGCACCGGTCCAAAAAGAGTGCTTGGTCCTTCGTCACACCATCGTGGGAAACGTCGGACAAGTGTGACTACGTAGGTGAGTACTTGAACACATCTGGAGAGTTCAATAACTTCAAATGCGTGCCCTGCCCGAAAGGTGCCAGCTGCCTTGGAAAGCACGTCACGTGGAAAGATGTCAAACCACTTTTTGGTTGGTGGAGAAACGAGGTATGGCTCGAAAACAAAGCCAGTGGTTTCTCGCGCTGTGCGTTTCCCCCCGCATGTTTGGGCGGCAAAAATGTCGACTTCAAAGGCCAGTTCTTGACACCGCAAGGAAAGGACCCTTCCCTTTTTGAGCACAATGAAACTTGCAATTTTGCCGAAGGGTACGCGAAAGAGTGTGACCGTGAGCCTAGCAACCGCTGTCGCCTTTGTGGTACCTGCAGAGAAGGTTACCGACACCGGGAAATTGGTGGGCAGCTGGAGTGTTACTTGTGCCCGCCGTCGGATGCAAACAAGCTTCTGATTACGCTGGGGGCGGTGGTTGCAGTAGCAATCCTCTGCATTATGGTCGTAAACCACATGAAAAAGGGGGGGAAGAGAACGGTCAGCAGCATGAAAAAAATGATAATATTCAACTACTTTCAGCTCTCTTACATGATTGCTAGCATGAACGTACCTTGGCCAAGTCCTCTCAAGGTGCTCTTTGACATCGAAGGGTCAATGAGCACAATAGGGGAGCATTTGTTGAGCCCGAATTGTGAACTCACGCACATCCCAGCTGCAGAGCTGGTGTACTACAAACAAGTAATGTATATTTTGGCTTTGCCACTGTTCGTTGTCCTCATCAAGTTCCTGTGGAGAGCGTCAGCGCGCCTCCAAGGTCGCGAATTTAGATACCGGGGCGAAAATGGGCTTTCCCCCAGCCACAAAGATGGGAGTGTTGCTACCATTGTGTTTTGGGCATACTTTCTATACCCTACTCTGTGTCGCCAAGCGTTCGGTCTTTTGATTTGCAAGAAGTTTGACGACACGGCGTATTTGGTCGCTGATTTGCAAGAAGAATGCTGGACGGGACGGCACCTTTTGTTCATTTTCCTCTTTACCATCCCGCAGATCGTCCTGTACGTCGTAGGGATGCCCTTGTACGGTCTTTGGGTTGCGCACAGGTCTCGGAAGATTCACATTATACGATCAACCTCTATTACAAGGTTTCGCTACGGCATGTTGTACAGTGCGTATTCTCCGAAGCGATGGTACTGGGGTGCAATAATTTCCTCCAGAAAAGCTGGAATTGCATTCATAACGAGCTATTTGTCATACTCGGACCTGGAGCTTCACTGGGTTCTATTGTTCTTGAGCCTATCAATTGTGGGGAATATGTTTGCCCGGCCGTACAAAGGCGTGAAGAATATTTCTGATTCGGACGCCATGCAGCTACAAACGTTTGACTCTGTGTCCCTTTATCTGCTGTTTTTGACGGCATGGTCAGGACTATTTTTTGAACTGCAGCAACCGTGCGGGCTCCGCCAAGGACTTTGCCTTACTGTTATGATTTTCATCGTCCTGATGAACATCTCGTTTTTCCTCTTTTGCATCTATTTTTTTCGAGATTACCTTGTGGTGACATTTTTGAAACTGTGCTGGGTGTGCAGAAAGTTGGCGAAGTCGAAGGAGAAAAAACAAGGTGGGGAAAAGATGGGGTCCCTGAGCATAGAAATAACAGAACAAAAGTCCATGGGCAGCAAAGTGTACACGAACCCGTTGCAGTACCGAAAATCGATTGTGGGGCAAAGCAAGAAGAGGATGAAGAGCATAGATACAAGTAGATGCCCAGATTGCAAAAGGAAATTTTCGTTTAAATTGCTGAAGCATCACTGCAGGGTGTGCGGTGAACTCCGGTGCCATTCGTGTTCAAAATGGAAGATCGAAGGGTCAAGGGCTTGCCGGAAATGCACGTTGTCCGTCAAGGGGGATGCCCCAAATGAAACATTGGAGCCACTCGAGCGACTAAGCTTGACAAAATCCATGGGCAGTTCCCTTCCCGACACGATCCCAAGCCAAGATTCAAACGCAACGGCAGAGGAACAATTGTGGGAAACGTTCATCGACGAAGCCTCTGGGCGACACTACTATTACAATACCCAAACCGAAGAGACGCAATGGGAAAAACCTTTGCAGTTTAATACACTGTAGAATAATTTTAAAAACCAAAAAACAACTGGCCAAACCAACTTCATAAAAAAGCACAGCGCCGCGAACGTTTAATTTGATGATGAAATATTTTTTTATATTTACTACTATTATATTTACAGTATTAATTATTAAAAAAAATGTAAAAAATTATAATAATATTAATAAGAAGAAGACGAGTATAATATTATTTTGTTTTAGTTAGACGGACTATTGACTATTTTATTTAATATTTTCTTCTATTTTTTCCATAATAAATAATAATAATAATATTATATATTATAGACAGACGACTAAAAAATATAATAATTATTAGTTGTTTGTTCATCAATTGTTTGTACACACAGTTGTTATTGCTAACATGAATCTGAATGCTCTTCTTTTTTAAACGACATCAAAAAAATGGATGATCACAACATATCTTGTTCATTTCCCTCCCATATTACCCACACAATACAACGTCCAAGTAACCTTTGCATCCAACCACTGCATTGGAGTCAGTTTTTTGTGCAAGTGCAATGAGTTCAACGGCTAAAGGAATAAACGAAGCAACCGAAAGCTTTGTAGAGGTTCCGTCAAAATCTGACAAGGTTCAACTCTGGTTTCGGGTTTGGGGTGACGAGGCCACTGGTATCCCTGTGTTATTCGTTCATGGTGGACCCGGCGCGTGTGTCGACGATTACAAAAACATCAACGCTAAATTTTTTGATAAAGAAAAATTTTACGTAATTGAAGTGGACCAGCGAGGAACTGGCGCCTCGCTTCCTTCCGTGCGGGATGGGGTGAAGAATGTGCAAACCTACCTCGACATCTCCATCGAGCAAATGTCGGCGGATTTTGAGATTGTAAGAAACCATTTGGGCATTTCCCGGTGGCTTGTTTTTGGTGGAAGTTGGGGCAGCACGTTGGGGTTGGACTACGCCGAACGGTTCCCTGCCGTTTGCTTGGGCCTTATTCTTCGTGGTATTTATCTGAACACCGAAGCTGAGTTCGACGCAATTTACGCACGAAAATCGTTTTTGAACAACGAAAGGCGGCTGAAAGAGTTTGACATATTCTTTGAGCTGGCTGCGGCAGAGGTTCAAAAGCAAGGTGAGAAAGAGCTTTCTCCCAATGACTCGGAGCGATTCATACGGACGTACGAGAAAATGATTGTAAACGGCGACCGTGACGCGGCCTGGCGATTCTATGTCTTTGAAAACAATCTAATGGAGGAAGACCCGGCCGACCTTCTTGACCCGTACCAAATCGACGAGGAGATATTCCCAGAAGCGCTTTCTACAGCATTTTTTGAGGCCCGGCTGTTTTTACGAGGAACGTTCGAAGAACCGCTGAATCTTTTAGGAAAGGTAAGTGCTCTGAAGGATGGTTACGGTGACAAACCCGTGAAGACGTGGGTGGTTCAGGGCGAAGGGGACGAGGTCTGCCCCGAGATCTACGCACAACAGTTGAAGAAAAGGCTCGAAGCGGTGGGCCCACCCGGTTCCTGCTTGGTAAATGCATACTTTGTTGATGCAGGGCACAAAGCAAGCAGCAACGGGATCACAATTGCACTACAAAAGTGTGTCCAAGAATTCCTGGACCAGGCAAGTGAAGGGCAGTAAACTGATGTGGTGTGCAAACAAAACAAGCTTATAAGAAAAAGAGAGATATCATAGGAAAAATGTTTTTTTAGTTGTAAGTCTATCATATCATTTGGGATAAAAATTTAATTTTTTATTTCATTCTCGACACCACATCTCCTAAATAAAAACAAAACAAATTGGCTGTTATTATTCTCTTGTTTAATAATTAAAATTTATTTTCTCGTAAAAAAAATAAAATGCAATCAAAAAAAGTTTTTTTATTTAACTAGATATAAGTTCGCAGTTCATGAAGGAATGCAAACCTAGAATGATGTCTAAGTCTAGATTTCAGTTCTCGCAGTACATTAATTTTAATTAATAACAAGAAAATTGGCTGTTAATTTTAATTACTTAAATAACAGCCAATTTTCTTGTTTTTATTTAACCCTTTGACTACTATATATTTTATTCCTGGTAACTAAAGCTCGAGATAATTCTCTTCTTTTAAATTATGAGGCCCTCGACGTGTGCAGAGACCGCACCAGGGAGCGACGACGGGTCGTAGCCTCCCTCTAACACTGACACGATGTTTTTGCAAATATTCCCCACGGTCTTGGCCACCCAAAAATAATCTTCGTTGCCCAACCCAATAAAATCGTTTATCTTATCATGCTTGTGCGCGTCGAATCCAGCAGATATGATAATTAGTTCGGGTCGAAAGTTTCGCAATGCGGGCTCAATCCCAACCGCGAATCGTTTCCGCCACTCTTCTGACGTGCACTTACCCATTATGCTAACATTCTGAAAACATTCCGCCCGAACACCTGATGGTACCTTGCGCTTGTCCGAGACTTGAGGGAACACATTTCCAGAATGGATGGAGGAGAAAAGTACCCTGTCTTGAAATTCATCGTGGTCTCGAAGAAACAGTTCCAAAATTTCCTGTGTGCCATTTCCAGCGTGCAAATCAATGTCCACAATTGCGACACGCAGATTCAGCCGGCACATAGCATGCAAAGCGCCAATGGCCACATTATTTAATATACAAAATCCTTGCCCAGCCATCCCACACCCCCCCAGTTCGCCGGAGGGCACGCCGCACCTGCCTGCATGGTGGCCAGGCGGCCGAATGACACAAAACGCGTTGGAAAAAGATGCGTCTCGTCCTGGCCCCTTTGTCATGACCTTGTCTATTGCGTCGCACACCGCGCCACTGCTTTTCAGCGCGGCAGACACCGTGTTCCCAGCGCCGTTGGAACTGACGTAAGTGTCCCCGTCGCTTTTCCCAACTGCCCCTGCGGTCAACGCTTTTTGCTGTGCTTTGACAAAATTCCTCGGCGTGTTGGTGCTCAATTGCTTGCACGTGTCAAACAGCAGCTGGATGTAGTCCAGATCATGGGCCAAAAGCAACGTCTGCAGATTCACTCGGTTCACGTTCGAGATCCACTCCAGTCTAAACCCGAAGGATTTGTTCAGCTCGCCCCAGATTCCCGTCAGCCGGCTCTGCGATTCCAAGTGGATGGAAGGGTTCATGTGAAAGTAGCAGTCAACGTCAGTAAAGATCAGTGTTCGGGGACGTGTGAATTGCCATTGGCTGGAATTCAGTGCGATCATGGAACTGCTGATCGCCATGGATCCGCTACCAGCGCTCGCCCGGCAAGGTGACACAGCCCCTCCCCCATTCGCTTCACGAAGGCGCTGTTTTGCCGATCTCAAGCTCTGCTCCAAGCGTGCCATGTCTCGCTCGTGCTGCCGAGCCATCAGTTCTTTCTGATTCTCGGCTTCCCTTGCCTTTCTCCGCAAACCATCCTTGTCTCGCTTTAATTTTTCTATTTCTCCCCGAAGGTTGAAGGACTCCCTCCGGAGGTTCGTATACGATTCGCCGGGAGAGGACGGGGAAGTAATGCCTTGGGTCGAGGACATTGGCGGCGGGGGGGTCTCTCGCAGGGCCTTCATGCTTGACCTGTAGTTGGAAACATTGAACTTGGCCGGGTCTACTTCGTTGCAGTACTGCTTTGTTACCGACAACTTGAAGAAGAACCTTTCTCGACCGGTGTGCTTCAGGCTCCACAGGAGGCCTTTCAAGGGCCCTGCGTTGATGTTCACGAACACGTCCAGGCAGCCGGTCATTAGAAAAGACCCATATCCATTGTGACCATACCCCTTTGCGCTCGCCCGAATAACGGGCGCATTCTCATCCACAGCACTGCCCGCAGGACTTCGATTCTTGCGATACGAGAAGGACAGATAAAACTGTTCCTTTTGCTTCTGCGCGCCTTTCATGTCGAACGTTCCCGTGTACAGCCTTGAGCATGGCATCAACCCCCAGGTGTCCTTTACGGGCTGGCAATCGTCGCAGTACCAGTGCCTTGCCTTCGGGACCTCCTGAATCTTTAGACAGGCAAAGTGAAAGCCACGGTCGCACAAATCGCAGTACAGTGCTTCTTCGTCGTCGATAACGTTGCAGATGCTGCAAGGCATCTTGTGGTCTATGACCGTTCCGGCTTTGTAGCGAAACTTGGACGACAGCTCGTCCCGCCCGTCCGAGTGCCACGTTCCCTTCCAGTCTCCCGTTTCTACACTGTACAGTCCTGTCATGTGGACCTTATCGGTGCCATCCTCGCTCACCTGCGAAGATTCCGATGCGTTCGACAGGCTTCGTGCCATTTTACGGTCGAACGCTGCTGAGTTGTCCTGTGACGAATCCCCTTCGTAAACGACGGTCGGGCGCGCGATTGATGCAGTAGCCTCGACACTCGCTGATAGCGCAGGGGGGTGCCTCGCTGAGATGGTCTGCGGCGCCAGAGGTTCAGGTGCGGACGAGTGTGGGTCGTCGGTTCGGGCCCGTTTGCTGGGTGTTTCGCCGTTGGAAACCGCATCGCTGGCCCTTCTCTTGTTTCCTTCCCCAGTTGGCCTGCTTGTCGTCCCCGGCAAAGCAAACGCAAAGGCCGCCGGCGCGGACGCCCTGGGTGCAAGGTGTTGCTGCGATGAAGCGTCTGAGCTTTCCGAATAAAATTCCTGAGACTCTTGAAGCGTTTCTTCATCGCCCGAACCTTGACACTTGTCCACATCTTCGTCCGTCGAGGAACCGTTGTCCCTTCCTTCCATCGGCGCACGGTACGCCATAATGACTGATCCCTTTTTTGAGAAGGAAGAAACAATATATAGTACCACACAAATCGGCGTAAAGAAAACCTGAATGAAATCGAATGATAAAATTCACAAATTGTATACGTAGAAGTATATATAGTATTACGCATTTATGTTTCGGTATAATAGTCCTATTAAACAAATAAACAAGTCTCTCATTCATTCTTCTTCTTTTTTTTCTTCTTCTTTCTTTTCTTTTTCTTCTTCTTTTTCTTTTCTTTCTTCTTCTTCTTCTTCTTCTTCTTCTTCTCTTCTTCTTCTTCTTCTTCTTCTTCTTCTTCTTCTTCTTCTTCTTCTTCTTCTT
>LT642774.1:0-10882 GCA_900128585.1 Stramenopiles sp. TOSAG23-3 | reverse complement strand
ACGAAGAGAAACACTGCGAAAACAGAATTGTCATGTGCACAAACTCCTACTTTGGTTGCACGGTAAAAATGGAGCATAAAAAATTAGTTTTTCACTCAACAAAGTTCTGCAAAAAGCGAATTGTGACATGTAGGGTGCACGATGACTGCGGAGAAACGTTTCCGTGGGACGCCCGGCCGTTCCACGAAGAAAACGAATGCCCGTTCAGGATAGTTTCGTGTGATTTAAATTGTGGGCGTCACGATTTACGAGTTAATCAAATGGTGCATCATCTACAAACCGAATGCCCCAAACGTTTAGTACCTTGCGGTTACAATTGTGGTGTGGTTTGCCGATTTGAAGAGCTCGAAGATCATATGAATTTGACCTGTCTTCAACCGTGTAGATGGGGCTGTGGAGTGAATCTCGCCCCCCAGGATCGGCGCAAAATTCATGAGATGTGGGTATGTGGGTTGCGCATTGTCCAATGTCATTTAGGTTGCAACACTATGGGAATTAGGGCCCAAGATCTGGAAGACCACGAGACAAATTTGTGCCAAGAACGCCTGGTTCCATGTACGTATGGGTGCGGAAAGATGCTGAAAGCAAAACTGCTGCACATTCATTTGCATGGCGTAGGGGGCGACAAAGCAGAGCATGCAGAGTGCCCAAAGCGCCCCCTGCACTGCCAGTACGAATACATAAACAAGAGAATTCGAATTTACAAAACGAGTCCACACTTCGATCTGGCAACTGTAGATGAACCCGGAGGCTTTTTTACAGAAAAAGATTCTTATTCGTTTGTTGCTCGTGCCACACACTTTAGAAACGAGGACGGCCACCATCGGTTTATCAACACTCACTCAGAAAGGTTTTGGGCAAAACTGTGTGACTTACGCTTTGACATCATCGACAACGGGCCCTGGCACTGCAAAATGATGCTGGAGAACGAAAGGCGGGAACACAACGAGACGTGTTGTCCCCACAGACTGCTGAAGTGCCGGAATGGATGCGGCCAATTGATGGAAGGCCGATTTCTGGTGAAACATGAGAACGAGAACTGCCGCATGCTGAAAGTAGCATGCACCCAAGGGTGCGGGCGTACAATGGCCAGCAAAGATTTACAGCAACACGAGGAAACCGAGTGCGTTTATCGAAAAGTATTCTGCGAATGCTTGCAATACATACCGTATTGTGAAATGGAAGAGCACATAAAGTCCGAATGCGACGCACGATTGATTTCGTGCCGTCGGGGTTGTGGGGTGTCTGTCCCGATAACCCATATGGAAAAACATTATAACGACGAGTGCGACAAACGAATAGTAAAGTGTCCGTTGGGTTGTGATATTCAAAAAATGTGGTCCCAAGAATGCTCAAACCATATCGAAAACGATTGCCCATATAGGCTGTTACCATGCCCATTGCAGTGCGGTACAATGTGCAAAGCGTGCGAGTTAGACGAACACGTGGAGGACACATGCATCGAAAGATTAATTTCTTGCTCCATCGGATGCGGCGACCAAATGAAAGAGTCGCTAATGCACGACCACATTACCTACCATTGCCCTGAGCGCGTTGTTAAATGCCCTCAAGGCTGTCCTGCTAAGTTTAAATGGAGTTTAATGGAGGACCATGAACACAATCATTGTGAAAATCGGTACGCTATGTGCGCCCTGGGGTGCGGCTTAAGTGTTCTCCATAAAAACAAAAGAAATCATGAAGAAGAAGAATGCATTAGAAGAGGTGTGCCGTGCCCACTTGAATGTGGAGATACGTTGGTGTCTGAAGAAGTCAAATTCCATTTAAATTTGTGTCCAAACCGCAGAATATCATGCGGGCAGAGAATGAAAGAATGCGACAGGCAAATAAAGATGTGGTTGGTTGGAGATACTGAAAACGGGCTTGGCCGGTTACAGCTTTGCGAAGCTCATAGAAGCACAGCTTTAATATGGGCGGCTGGCCGCGGAGAACTGGATTTGATGGACTATTTGCTGGTTAGAACAAACTGTGTTGATATTGACCACGAATCAGATGTAGGCCAAACTGCCCTCGTACATGCCTGCAACCAAGGTCAGCTGAAGGCCGCCAAGCTTCTTGTTGTCAGAGGTGCAAACATGGACGGAGAAACATCCAGAGGATATACCCCGCTAATAGAAGCAATTAAAGAAGGCCGGACGAAGATAGCCCTGTTTTTGGCGCAACAAGGCGCGATTATTGACTACAGAAACAAGTTCAGGAGAAACGCCATGGACTGGGCACGCATTAAATTTGGGGTCGAAAGTGACGAGTACCAACAGCTTGCCGACATTTCCAATATGCAAAATCGGCACCGACAACTTTTAAATCATATTTTGATGGACCGATTTGATGAAATGTACAAAATGGTGAAGGAGGGCATTGAGCACGAGTTTAATGCAATTCCAAAGATGAGGATACGGGTGGAAAAAGCACGGATAAAGCGGGCAAACGCGATGAAAGAAATCAGAGACCTAGAAGAAGACCTCGAAACCAAACAGCCAGAACTTAACAAACGGAAAAAGGTAATCACAGATACAGAGGAGAAAATAGCTAAAATGAAGGCAGAGGCAGATATCATACACGAAGAAGTGCAGAAGACGAAAGATTACATAGAAGGAGAAATAGACGATGTGCTGTTTCAAGTCCAACGACTGAAAAACCACGAGATTCGGGCATCCTGTGATATCAAGTATCCCACAGAACAATTTGCTCTCATTATGAAAGCTGCGTGTTTTATGTTAGAGATAAAACCCAAAAGAAAGAGAAATCCCCGGACAAATCTTATGGAAGATGATTGGTGGGGAACCGGGACAAAAACTATGAAGCAGGCAAATTTCTTTCGTTCTTACTGGAATAAAGGAAAAATCAAGATAGATTTGGAGGAAGAACAGCTAAACCATTTGAAAGAGCATTTCACGAGTAACCCTTTGCTCTTGTATACGTACGAAGGAAACAGTAGCGACGAAGACGACGAGGAGGCGAAGGAATCAGGGGACGATGAGTACGATGAACCACGGTATAACTTTATGCGTTTTATGTCAAAGTGGATTCGTACAGTAGAAACCTACAATAGCTTGAAGCACGAGTTTGCACCGAAGGAGGAAAAGGAATCGAAGCTGCGCGTAGAATATGAGACCCTCGACGTGAACTTGTGGCAGGCCCGCGAAGCCTATCGCCGCGTGTTTTCTGAATGCAACGTTATTATCAACGTTTTAGATGACTATAGGCTAGAACTTAGCGAGGCAGAAACCACCCTGAACAGCACCCACAAGCACCTTCGCGTTGCAGAGCTGCTTGCTTACCGTAGCGAGGGTGGCCACAACGCATTGACATGGGCTGCTATGAACGGCAAGACGGATATGGTTGAAATTTTGATAGACCACGGCGCAAGTGTAACCTATGAAGACGACCATATTCAGTTGGCAGCAAAACTTATACAAGCACAGTGGCGTTTTGTCCAGTACAAGCGTAATCGAGGCAAATGGCATAAATTGGTTGCATTGAAGTTTAAAATGGCGGAAATTGCACACATGTTCCAGATGCGAAATTTCGTCTCCCAGATAAGAAAGGTGCGGCTTCAAGTGCGGTCGGCGCTGACCGAGGCCGCTTACAACGGCCACCTAGAAACGGTGCAAAGCCTGGTTCGAAGAGGGTCAAACCTGTCAAGAAAAACTGGGCTTTACCCCACAGCCCCCCCGCCTCACCTGTTTCCAGCGTTTGTTTTGGATAGTGGCACGGCCACGGAAGCCCAGATTCCAAAATATGGACCAATCGTTTACCATCTGGAGACGCCATTAAATGCTTATGAATGTGCAAAGCTTGGTAAAAAGAACCACGGGCACGACCATTGGCAAGATGGAAGGGGATGGATCATTCGGAACCGGTGGACATATACGCTTGAATACGTGGAGAAAATCCAGCGCCGAAATGACGAAGCAATAAAGGAATGGATTGAACATCGGGAATCTTGGCTCCTCGCAAAAAACGAAATCGAGACCCTAAAGAAGCTGGACGAGCAATGCGGCAGAGCTGTAAACGACTGCAACTTCAACGAAGTCGACCGCCTTATTCGAGAAGGTGCGTCGTGCGACTTTGAAAATAGTTTTGGTCACACTCCCTTAACAATGGCAGCAGCATGCGAAATAACATCGGTAAACCAAGACGGCACTGTGACTCCGGCAGTCGAGCTCTTGCTGGACAGGGAAGAGCGAAGGCCAAACATAGACCATGAAACCAAGCAAGGGTATACGGCGCTTTCCTGGGCAGCAAAAAATGGTCGCGTCCGAACAATCGAGGTGCTGTTGGACAGGGCCTCCGAAATCAACCGGGTTGCCAGAGATGGTAAAACGGCTCTGTTGCATGCTGCCATGAACGGCCAAAATGACGCTGTGCGGCTACTTATTGAGCGGGGGGCAGACCCATTCCAAGAGGACAAGTCTGGTAAGAATGCTATTGACTGGGCGCTTGCAAATAATTTTACGGGGGTTGCCAGAAACATTTATAATGCAAGATCTGGGAATTATGGCCTGGCCCGAGCGAACAAAGGCAAGGCTATTATTTTGTACACATGCGGACTTGGCTGTGGCAAAAAGTTGCCCAAAGAAGAAATTCCTGCCCATGAAATTGAGGAGTGTCCGAAACGTGAAGTAGAATGCCCGCAGAAGTGTGGAACCGAGCATATTTGGGCGCAAGATTTAGAGCAGCACCAGCGCCACGAATGTAAAAAGCGGTTACTCCCTTGCATTCTGCGATGTAAATTGATGATTTCAGAGGATGAAATGGTGAAGCATGTGAAAAAGCACTGCCGTCGGCGAGTAATTAAGTGCAAGCTTCATTGTGGAAAAAAAATGGAGTTCCAAGAATTAGAGCGACACATGCATGTCGACTGTAAGCACCGTCAGGTGTTGTGCAAGTTGGGGTGCGGGTTGTCCCTCAAATACAAGGACCAAAACAAACACTGCCTCATGGAATGCCATCTTCGCATAGTTCGCTGCAACCTTGGTTGTGGCAAAGAAATGATGTGGAGGGATTTAAAAGAGCACACGGAAGACCATTGTTTGTTTAGAGAGGTAATGTGCCGGCTGCATTGCGGGAAAAAGATGCAGTTTCAAGAGCGCCCGACACACGAAGGGGTCAATTGTATACAACGGGTTGTAGACTGCAAAAATAAATGTGGAGAGAGGTTAAGGTTGTCAAAAATGAGCCATCACATAAAGCACGACTGTGATTACCGCCCCGTTGCATGCCCGCTTGCTTGTGGATACGAAGTGTCATTCTGCAACGTCATAAAGCACGTAGAACAAGAGTGCACGAAGAAGTCTTATACATGTTCCCTAGGATGTGGCTTGGAAATGACTGTATCCGACAAAGTTCAGCACGAAGAGCATGATTGTGCTTTCCGGCCCGTCAACTGTGGGAACGGCTGCGGACTACAGCTTCCACTGAACGAGCTTCCCAACCACAAAGCAAACGACTGCGCAAAACGAGAAGTGCAGTGTCCTCGGTGCCCCAGAAAGATGTTTGCAGACGAGGTTGCAAAGCATGTCCACACGGAATGTAAAAAGGCGCAAATGTACTGCAGCTTCGGATGTGGCACGTTGGTCATAAGAGGGAAGGCTAAAACGCACGAAAAGCATTCGTGCCCCATGCGAATCGTAAATTGTTCTCTAGGCTGCGGGGTTGAAATGCGAGAAAAGGACAGGGAGTTGCACGAAACAGAAGTGTGCATGCGAAGGCATGGTGGCAAAAGCAGGGGAAAGGGGAAAAGGTCGAATACACGCGGAAGCACAGGTTTAGCAAAGTCTCGGTTCCCCGGCCTCAAGTCTCGGGGCTCGACGGCCGCATCGTCCACCGCGTACGGTTCGGATTCGTTTTCTAGAAGTGGAACGCCAAACACCTTCGATGCTAGTTCGTTTCCCTCGACACCAGCAAACAATGCTAACCAGAACCGCTTGAATACGCCCATGTCCATGCCGGCTTTGTCTCGAAACAATACCCCTGCAGGTGGAAAGAAGAGCAAGCTAAGCCGCCTTTCTAAAACTGCAGGAGGAAGACGGTGATTAAGGATTATAGTTTTTATAAATATTGTATAATATAGTAGTCTATATTGTTGGAATTTATTATATAGTGATAAGAAAGACTTAAATGATATTATCCAGAATCGAATTCGAAGAAGCAAAAAAAAAGAAGAAATGGATGATGGAAAAGAAGAAAGAAGAAGAGGATGATGAGAAGAAGAAAAAAAGAACAACAACAACACCAACACAACAGGAACACACAAAATCGACGATCATCAATATCTAAAAAAAATATATTATAATACTACTATATTTATTAATAATATTCCGTTCTTCTTCTATTTTATCGGTCGATACCCCAAATCGAATCGTACGCACGGTCCTTCGCGCTCCGAGCAAAGAGGCAAAATTTCAGCGAGCAGCTACACCTCACCACAAAAAGTTATGCACACCAATTCGTTGCCTTTGAACCTGATTGTAATAATATCGTTCTTGTTTGCGTTTTTTCTCATGGCTGCAGCAACCCCCCGCCTGCTGATTGTGGGGGCGGGGATCTCTGGCGCGACGACTGCCGCTTTACTTCGAACGACACTTTCTTCCTCTGAACTGTCGATAACTGTATGGGACAAATCGAGGGGTGCTGGAGGTCGTATGTCAACATCTCGGTCTAGCACTGATGCGAGAATGCACGTTGATCTTGGTGCGCAATACATTACAGTAGACGCTGGTGGTGGGAACGCCTTGGACGCTCAAAGTCCTTTCCACTACGACAATTTGCTTCGGCAGAACCTTTTGATTGAACTGACTGGGAATATTGAAAATACGCGCGACGGTCACGATTCAAAACTTCACTATGCTGCCCCTAGGGGAATATCTTCACTTGTCAAACACTTCATTGGTGACACGCACGTAGAGTACAACCGGCGCGTCTCTTCTATCGACAAAACACACTCGGCGTGGAAAGTAACGGACACGGAGAAAAATATTGAACAATTTGACGCCGTTGTTCTGTCAATACCCGCTGCGCAAGCTTTGGGTATTGGTGGGAATGTTCGGCACTTTTTGAACAATGATTTCCATGGAAAAAAACTAAATGGGGTTCAGTTTTCAAGTAGGTGGGCACTTGGCATATATTACCCCTTTAATGCGTGGCCTGCGATCGAACAGGCGCCGTGGGTAGCTAGGTATGTAAGGAAGGATGAAGACGACGCCCTTGTATGGCTTTCTCTGGAATCCAAGAAACGCGGTTTTTTGGAAGGGAGCGAGGGTGGTCCTGGCCCGGTCGTCGTGGCGCACTGCGGGGTCCCATGGTCACTGAAGCACTCGGGAGATACCAGAGAAGAAATTTTAAACCAGCTTCTTCCAAAAATAGGGAAATTTTTGCCAAAGCTTACAGAAGACGGGGTGATGCCCGTAGGCACGAAACTTATTCATTGGAAGTACTCTCAGGTCCGGCCGGGGACTGAAGTAGGCGCAGGGTTCGAGGCAGAATCGTTTTCCGCACTAAATGTCGATACCGAAGAAAATGGTCCTTTACTTATTGTTGCAGGAGATTCTATTGCGGGAAGCAATTTTGAAAACTGTGTGCGAAGCGGAAAGGAAGCGGCAGAGATGGTCAACCGCTGGTTGTCCAGTCGACACCATTCTGATGTTGCATCGTCGTCATTGTGAGACAAGTTTTTATCCCATATGATATCATAGAAAAAAAAAACATATTTTTTAAAAACAAGAAAATTGGCTGTTATTTATAGTGTAATTAAAATATATATATACAAAGAAAAAAGAAGGTGTCAGTTCAAGAACAATGTCTCCTCCTATATTGCAGATCCTCCCCAAGTTCTGGTCAAGATTCCAATTGATTGGTCTGAAAAGTACACAGCGGCATAAATGTTTTAAAGGGGCTCGTTGTCTGTGGTATGATATCATACTGCTCAATCAAATAATGATCGGTATATTTTTTATGGGATAAAACAATTTTAAAAGTTGTGCTTGTACTTCTTTAAAAGTTGGTGTAATCTTAATTAGCACACTGGAAAATTACATTCTGCTGCGAGCTGCCACACCATTGATGGGCCTTCGTTGCCATTGCCGACCCAGGCGAGCGCGTACCTACTGCGCGGTCTAAGAATTGTAAGTCTTCACTTTTCGGAAGGTGTTCCCAACGACCACTTGAAGATAATACTGGCCATTGAAAAGGATCAGAAAAGCGCACAGTAATGTGAGTACTGGCTTCGCGCGACACGGACTTTCCAAAGGACCATACAAGACGCTTATGTACATAATGCACGCAGATCCCATCAATCCGGGAGACCGCACCCATACATTTATTCGTGCGTTCCAAGTCTTTTCTTCCTCTTTCGTAAAATACCCAAGCTTCACCATAACTAGCATGGCGTAATCCAAGAATCCTGGTAATCCGCAGATGAAAAACGCAACAAAGTTCTGGATTGCCCCTGTTCTTTGTATAACCAAACCACTAACCCCAGCGCTTCCGATGACCCCACCGAACAGCAAATGATGGAAATAATCGTCGGCTTTCAGTCTAAAGCCTAGAAAAGGGAGCATGTGGTACGTGTGCAGCGCAATTATTATATACACAGGTTGCAGCGAGTAACCAGTAACAGGAACCCCCAGGCACGAACTTATTGGGTCCATCATTGTCCTTATGAAGTCGCCAACCGAAAAGCACGAGATGAAGAAGTTTGCGAAGGTGTGAAGGGACTGCCACCGTGCTATCGATCCAAGTTTAGTACAACACACAATGCAGTCCAGCACATACAAGCACAGCAAGTAGCCCACAATTCGGACAAAGTGATATTGCGCACTTGGCAATGCTGCGACGTTAGCAACCATAGCGGCGAGAGAAGCGCTTCAAAAATAGGAAGGTCGACCCGGTTTGTCCGTGTTTCTTTTCTTCTATATTTCTACTTCAGCCGTCTCTCGCTTTCTTACTGAACCTGTTTTCTACCGTAATGACGTCCGTGGAGGGAGAATGTAATCTAGTGCGTAATATATATATTAGAATGGTGGAATTGAAGTTGATTGAATTTTTATTATTTTACACAAAAATAAAAAAAGGCAGCAGCATTTTTTATATTATTATTTCTTCTCATCATTATTCATTCTTCATCACACCACCACACCACCACCAGACCCCACCCCTTCCTTCTGGCGCTTCTTCTATTATTATTATTATTATCTTTATATTATTTTTATCATTTTCTGCTGAGCTGATTCGTGCGTCATCATTCGTCAGTATGTCAGTATCCAGTCCGTCCCCGTCCGTCCGTCGTCTGTAAATCAATAAATAAAAAAAAGAAAAAAACAATGTGTGTCAATTATTAAATTAAATATTATAAATACATCATACATCACGCAGCTATTACTGGTATTTTAATATAATAAAATAACAACAAATATAATAATAATTTTTTTAATAAATTTCCTTCTGCTAGCTGTGAAACCGATAATAATAATATCGAATTAATGTTCTTTTTTTATATATTATTTTATATTACACAGCATTGTATTATTAATATTTCATTATTAATTAAAAAAAAAATGAAGGAGGAGGAGTATGTTATATTAAAATATTACAATAGAGATTATTAGAATTTTAACGTGTACGTATTCGATATGACAAAAATAAAAGCGTCTCGTATGTAGGGCTGTTCGATTCATGCAAAACACATAAAGGTTAGTTTTCGATACATAGATTTTTTATAGCTTAAATTTTGAGTGTTACGTCCAAACCTATCAAAACCGAAACGATGTTCCCATCCATATTACGCAAAGGTGTGGCTAAGGCTGCCAGAAGTGCGTTTTCCTCGACTCCGGAGTCAGTGTCGTCCCTTGCGTCTGCATCTACTGCCTGGGAAAAATCGTGTTACAATAACATTGATTATACGATCAGTGATGACTTGACCGTTTTCGATGCCGTGCAACGATTCTCGGCGTTCAACATTGGCGCGCTGGTTACCGTTGACGGGTCTGGAAAACTGTCTGGCGTCATCTCGGAAAGAGACTATATTAATAAAGTTGCGCTACTCGGCCGCACTTCGAAAGAAACGAAAATCAAGGAAATAGCGACGTCGGGCGCGGCGAATCTTGTAGTTGCCACGAAAGAGGATACGATTCAGGATTGCATGGCAAAGATGTTAAGCAAGGATATTCGTCATTTGCCATTAGTCGACGAGGGTGGCCAGGCGGTTGGGTTGCTATCCATCAAGGACTTAATCAAGGAACTTGTAAGCGAGAAGGACGACGCCATTACCCGTCTTTCCCATTTTGCGCTTGGAAAGGGCGGCCATTTCGTCGTCGACTAAATTCGAAGAAAGCTTAATCTTTAATCATGTTATGAAGAAGAGAAATAAATCGGCCTTTTTTTTGAATTTTAAAACTTAAATATTTGTTTTCCTGTTTACGATCTGTACGCGTGCGCGTATTTAATAGGTATGATAAATTTTTATATCATATCATAACAAGAAAATTGGCTGTTATTTAAGTAATTAAAAAAAAACAAAATATATAGTATAATACTAAACTGCGAAAATGAATCTGCTCATTTGTCAATTAAAGGTTTACGTTCCTTCATGTACTGCGCACTTGTCTCTGCTCTTGTGGTTTTACTGATCAATCTACCCTAGTCACTTAGTCTTGACTATCAGTACTTGTATCATTCTCAGACGTACGCTCCATGCATGATCCGAATCAGTTACTTATGTTAGTCTTAAACTCCACCAAACAAATTAATTATTCTCTTCTCGTACTGCCATACGTATTGTATATCATATCATCATATCATAATATCATAGTTACTTCTGGTATTTTAAAGTTATCATGTGGTGGTGCGAAACACGTTCCCTTCT
>LT642772.1:0-10922 GCA_900128585.1 Stramenopiles sp. TOSAG23-3 | reverse complement strand
TAAGGCTCTCGGCAAATTGTCTTTGTACTGCCGGTCCGTCGTCTCGATTGTGTGGGTGATGGTGCAAGAGTAGGCGATGACCGTTCCTTCGTCCACTTTGTTGTCGGTGGTACTGATAATGACCGAGTACGTCTCTTCTTGGTTTACTAAGAATGTGAGATCCGTCGGAGCTATGGTGCAGCCAGAGGCTGTGAGCTGCACTGTTACATTGTCATCCTTCGGAACAATGTTGCTGGTCAAGCTCAACCGGTAGGTCAGGTTGGCGCCTTCGGTGATGCGCTGCCGTCCCTCCGGTATGCCTGTGAGTGTGCCCTTGTCGAATTTGTATTGGTAGGTGGCCAAGTTGCTCGGCTGCTCGTGCCCCTCTGGGCCGACCGTGAGGCGGACATTCATAGTTACGCCCTGTGAACCCGGAGCATCGTAGAGGCAGGCAACCCCGCCTTCGGTCCATTGCGTTTCTCCGCAGGGGACGGGGCAGGCACCCTCTCCAGAGACGGATATCTTTATCTCGTCTAGGGCGGACCCGAAATGCTCACCAAGAATCTTGACCGTTCCTCCGGCGAAGGGTGGGGAGTTTACTTCTGTTATGTTTGGAGCCCTGTAGGAGAAATTAAAGGCCTCCGTGGCTCGGATGCCGTCTACGGTCAGGTAGAGTGAGTAGAATTCCCCAGTAATCCCTTGAGGCGGTACGGCCGTGATTGTTGTGGGGGATATTCTTGTGATGCTGGTCCACTGGCCGAGTCCCATGGTCAAGTCGATGACAGTCCCGTCAAAATTTCCCGCAAAGGATACGGCGGTGCTGCTGTTGGGCACAGGGCTTTCCGGTGTCATGTTATGGATCATTGGCGGCGGGAGGCAGTCTGAAATGTGATCGTGGTTTTCGTTTCCAAATATGCTGGAGGGAAAACGTGTAAAGGTACCATTTTTACAAGGCGTGCAGACCGAGTCGTTCAAGTATGTGTTTTCTGGACACACGCAAAGCCGTGGGGGCAACAGGGCTCTAGAGACGGTTGCTTTCACTTGCCCATATGAGCACTGCGGGCTGTAATCGCTAGCAATACTGCATAGGACGCCGGTGTTCATATCGGAACATTCTCCAGTAAAGGGTGAGGCGGTGCAGGGGTTGGAGGTGCAGGTCGTTGGGCTTACGTAGTTTTCGGCGCCGCCGCTGCTCCCATTGTAGCCGTAGAAGGGATGGTCCCCCGCAAGGCCCGTAAAGTTCGTGTTGACGATTGCGATGGAGGGAATGTCGGAACTAGATTTAGTCGTCGTAATATGATGCCCATGTTTCCCCCCACTTGCTCCCATCGTTGCTTCGTTGTGTACGAATGTACACTCTCTAATATTCACTTTTATACCCTGCCATAAACAAAGTCCACCCCCACCATAATAAACATCTCCCCCCCCATTTGTTTGATTGTTTTCAATCAAATGAACCCTTGTTAGATTCAATCGAGAAGAGAGGGGGGAAGCACCAATGATCCAAATACCACCTCCACATAATCCTGCTGTATTCTTTCTAAAAATAGAACCAGTACTTGCTGCTGTAGTACCGACAGAAATTCGCATCGCACCACCAAACTGCCCTGCTGTATTGTTTTTAAATGTATTCCATTCACCATGAAAGGTTCCTCTGTATAAATACACCGCACCTCCATTTAACATTGCAGTATTGGATTCAAATAATACAGAAGAGAATAGCAGAGTAGAATGTCCATCTGAAGCATAAACAGCACCACCATCTCTGGCACGATTATTGAAAAAGACACAATGGGATATGTTCAAATGAGCAGCGACGTTGTAGACATAAATGGAACCACCATTATCACTGCTCCCAACATTCCCACCCGTCATATTGAGCCATTTCAGCCTCAGCGTGTGCGCGCCACTGGTAATCTTAAAATGCCGACTCTCAGTAGCAGCAAAAAGAGTCGTATACGTGTTCTCTTTCCCCGTAATGCTCAAATCGCCACTCACTGCCACTTCGCTGCCCAGCTGGCAGTCAGCACTTCTCTCTACAGTTCCTACGGTGGGGATAAGGCACTCAAGACATGTCGGGGGGTCGGAAGGCGGCAACCGTTTGTCAAAGCCAATCGGGCAAGTGGTGGCGTTGTCGTAGTCGCAGAGAACGCCACGCTTTGGGCCCATTGGGTGGGCTGTGCACGCCCCAGTAAAGGGTGAGGCGGTGCAGGGGTTGGAGGCGCAGTTCGTCGGGCTTACGTATTTGTCGGCGCCACTGCTGCTCGGATAGGATGAGCTGGTATAATGCCGCCCGTAAAAGGGATGGTCTCTCGCAAGGCCAGAAAAGTTCGTGTTGACAATTGCGATAAAGGGTATCAAGGAACTACCATAAAGCGTCATAATTTGATGCCCATGTTTCTCCCCATCTGTGTTTGCCTTCGCTTCGTTTCGTACAAAGTTACACTCTCTAATATCAACAGCCACTTTCCAGTATAAGTAAAGTCCACCACCCCCATACCAATTGGTTGTCCCCTCACTTGTTTGTTTGTTTTCTCGTATTTCTAATTGGGTTAAATTTACTTTCGACGCACCATTAGAGGAATCACCTCTAATGTAAATTCCGCCACCCATTTTCATTGCTCTATTGTATATAAAAGAAGATTTTGTACAAGACACCTTACTGTAATGAATGGCTATCCCACCGCCATACCTTGCTGTATTGCCGTTGAATACATTGGATATTCCAATGTAGGATGCTTTTAATAAAATAATCCCTCCTCCATCTTTGACAGCCGAATTAGCTTTAAATAAAACAAACGAGTAGAATATATTAGGTTGTCCATCATGAGCATAGACAGCACCCCCGCTACCTTCGGCATGATTGTTGAAAAAGATACAATGGGATATATTCAAATTGGCAGCTACGCCATATACATAAATGGAACCACCACTATTTTCATAGTCAGTTAATCCACCACTATTACCACTGACATTCCCACCTGTCATATTCAACCATTTCAACCGCAGCGTGTGCGGCCCACTGGTGATCTTAAAATGCCTCTTCCCAGCGGCAGCAAAAAGAGTCGTGTATGTGTTCTCTTTCCCCTCAATGCTCAAATCGCCACTTACTGCCACTTCGTCGCCAAGCTGACAGTCTTCTGTGCGATTAAAGATGCCAGAATTTCGATTGCAGTCCCACTTCGATGAGCAGGCAGTTTCTGCTGGAAGCAAATGGTTTGCGGTATCAACCATGCCCCCCCAGATATTGTTGTCGTAATCGTATATAATTTTGACCGATAAAAATTGCAACTCCGCTGTCCTGCCATTTGCACTGGCGCTGTCCCATACGCCGAAGAACAAAGGCGCGCCGTACGGAGCAAGTTCAGCACTATTTTCGCTTCCCCAGCCCAATGCTTCAGAGTTGCCATCAAATACTATCTTTGTGTCACGAATATCAATTTCAATAGCATGCACTCCGTTGTCTTGAGGCCAAGGGTACTGGTAAGGAACCCCATTTCCATTTATGCTTGTGCCACCGTGTTTATTGTCAGTTGTGGCTGGTGCCGTCTGCACTCCAACGAAGGCAGCACTTGGATCACAGCATTGAGAGAATGTTATGTTGGTTTTGAAATATTGGTTCAGCCCAAACAGTGTCGTAGAATATGCACCAGTAGTAGTAACTTTCTTCAAAGGTTTATTGTACTCCCAGTTGCTGTCTGAGCTCAACCCTACCTCCAATGGCAACATATTAGGGCTTGATTCAGTAATATTGTCAAATGTGACATGACAAAAATGTTTGCTGATGATGCCGGCGTAAGCCATGATCTGATGGCCAATGAAATTGCGAGCTCTATTTTGCAGAAAGATGGAGTTTTCAATTAGCAGTGTTGGGACTGTTTGTTCCTTTGTCAACGTCAAGTATGAAATACCCGCAACATAGTCGCCGCATGTACTTTCAGTCGCCGAAAACGACACTCCAATGAAGTGAGCTTGCGCGATGCTGTCAACATCAAACGTCGTAGTATCGCCCGCGTTTGCGCAACTCCCGCCGGAAGTCCACACCGTGGATTCGTCTGCACCCTTCAAAATAATATTTGTGCAACTCGGTGCAGTGTGCAAATTGGGCACATTTGAACATTTCGCTGCTGAGGGCAACGATACAGTGACCGTCCGTACGCTAGCTGGGAGAACTTGGCATTGAAACAAAAGGTTACTATCAGGTGTACCATGTCTCCACATGGCAGGGTGACCGCTACTGCTTAATGCATTTTCTACGGGGTAAAAGAACGCTTCTCTGTTCCCCGCGTTAGCTGCAACGGATGAAATCCACGAGCAATTCTCAATGCCAGTTCCGTTGCCTTGGATTGCTATGGCACCACCGCCACCACCGCTAGCACCACTAAAATACGGCGCACTTGCTGTTGATCGAACGACATTCTGTTCGAACATCGTCCGAATGATGATAATATTGCTCTCAGAGACGTCCATTCCACCCCCCACTACTCCGCATGAATTATTTCGAAGGACGCTGCCAACGAAACGGACGGTGGAGCCGGTCTTGCCATGTATTCGTAACGCGCCCCCGCCATAAATTGCATCATTGGAGTCAAACAGGACATTTGTAAAAGTAAGAGTAGGATATCCGCCATCAGCAAAAACAGCACCACCCCACGTAGCTCGATTATTGAAAAAGACACAATGATATATGTTCAAATGGGCAGTTTTGTTGTAAACATGAATGGAACCACCCTTTGCGTTGTCTCCGCTGTTACCAGTAATGTCCCCACCGGTCATGTTTAACCATTTCAATCTCAGCGTATGCGCGCCACTGGTGATCTTAAAATGGCGCTTTCCTGTGGCAGCAAAAAGTGTCGTATACGTGTTCTCGTTCCCCGTCACCACCAAGTCCCCCGACACATCAACTTCGTCTCCCATCGTACAGTCCGTGCTTCGCTGGAATTCTCCGGCGCTTCGGGTGCAGTCCCACTTCGGCTTCGATGCCGCGCAGGCGGTTTCTGCCGGGGGCAAGGCATTGGCGGTACTCACACTTTGCTTGTACGATCCCACAGCGCAGGCAATGGAGTTGTCGTAGTCGCAGAAAACACCCTGCTGTTCTGAGGCGCGGGGGAAGCAGCTGCCAGTGAAAGGTGGGGCTGTGCAGGGGTTGGAGGTGCAGTTCGTCGGGCTTACGTATTTGGCTGCACCGTGGGTGGAACTGCTGTCATCGTGCCCGTAGAAGGGATGAGATCCCGCGAGGTCGGTAAAGTTCGTGTTGACAATTGCGATGGAGGGAATCTCGGAACTACCTTTATGCGTCATAATCTGGTGCCCATGCTTATCTCCTGTTGATCCTGTCGTTGCTTCGTTTCCTATGAAGGTGCTCTCTCTAATATTCGCAGTTACTCCATGTTTAAAATAAATTCCACCCCCACCATAAGTACCATCTGTCCCCCCTTTTGTTTGTTTTTGTTTGTTCTCTTCTACCAAACCCCTCGTTAGATTTAATTGAGAAGGCTTTCCTTCCAATAAATTACCTTGGATATAAATACCACCACCTCTTCTCCCTGCTGTATTCTTTAGAAAAGTGGAGTCAGTGGAGGAAACGACAGAAGGAGAGTTCATGAACATAGCACCACCATTCCACACTGCTGTGTTGTTATTAAACGTGTTCGCCTTTCCTTGGAATCTTCCATTCCATAAATACACCGCACCTCCAATACTACTCGCAATATTGGTCTCAAACAAAACGGAAGAGAAAAAAAGATGAGGTTGTCCACCATAAGCATAAACAGCACCACCACCGTAACCAGCACGATTATTGAAAAAGACACAATGGGATATGTTCAAATGGGCGGCTACGTGAGAAACGTAAATGGAGCCACCATTATTGTCAATGCAACAACTATTACCACTGACGTCCCCACCGGTCAGGTTCAACCATTTCAATCTTAGTGCAGGTATCCCAGTGGTGATCTTAAAATGCCTCTTCCCAGCGGCAGCAAAAAGAGTCGTGTATATGTTCTCTTTTCCCGTCACCGTCAGGTCTCCAGAAACTTTAACTTCGTCGGTCATCGTACAGTCCGTTGAACGCACATACGTTCCCTCTGTAGCCGAGCAGTTCCATTCCTCCGCGAATGCAGAAGGCATCCCAGCCGCCAGCGCAAACATCAAAGCGAAAAGCCACTGCAACGAGGCCCGCTTCGTGCAAAAGCTCGTTCTCGCAGCAGCCCTGCCTTGCCGCCCAAACACCGAGCCGTCCCCGCCGCGCACTCGTCCTAACGACTGCGGCCTCTTCGCCAGCGCACTTGCGCAGGCATCGTGCGCCTTTCTTCCTCCTAGATTTGCACGTTTCTCACCCTTCATTCCACTAACAAAACCGCTGGTCGGAAAGGCGAAAGTCCAGCGAGCAAGCAGAGCGGTCGGAGTCGTGCGCCCTCAAGTCCGCCGTTCCAGAAGGACGCACAGTCCTTCTTCTATGCTCTTTGTTCTCTTACCGTCGTTTCAACACTAAGAGATCAAAACAAATAATTTGCTTCATCCATTCCTCCATATTTCATCCTATCTCTTTACTAAATTGGTACACAATTTTCATTTTTGACTGCTTGCATGTTAAGACTGCGAAGAAGTCCATCTGGCTTCTATTTCAATTCTTAATTTATCGTCTTGTATGTACTACCTTGGTACTATATTATTAATTATTTCGTTTTTTTATTATTATTGTATTTATTTATTATTTTTATAATTTTTTTTTCTCCTTCTCTCTCTTCTTCAAGCTGCTATTGTGATGTAATGTTCAGGTCGTTAACCACTACGTGCTAGCGTGCTACTACTTTCATCTTTTTTTTGCCTCTTCATAATAGCCAGAGCATTACTGCTGTGGGCTGCTGGCACAATAGCTGTTGGGATTAATAGGTTTTAAGTTTTTATAATAGTAAGCGTTAGTAAAAAAATAGCACGAAACTTTACTAATACAGGAAATATAAACACAACATATGATACTAGATATAGTTATTTTCTATTCTCCTCCTCTCTCTATATTAATTAATACTTGCTAGTTATATACCGAAGGCAGAGCATCAGATGCTGTGGGTTGGTGTTTCAGGTGGAAGTGCACATCGTTTTTTCTTGTCGAGAAAGGAAAGAGAGGAGGTTGTTGTATAGACTAGTTTGCGTATTGGTTCTTTTTACAGGCGCTTAGCATTGTCCCTTCCGGAGCTAGCTGTAGGAATTGATAGAGTATGGAATAAGTACGATTTCATCATAGTGTTATATATTTAAGGTCCCTCGTAGCCCCTATATTAGCCCGTGCTATGTGCCTGTATTATTTCGAGGAAAATCGAGATGCCTCTAGGCCGAAAAAAGTCTCGGGACCACTGTAGCAGGTTCTTATTTCGTGTTTTTTCACGTCTCGGGCCTTTGTAAACTGCGA
Organism: Stramenopiles sp. TOSAG23-3; assembly: GCA_900128585.1. Classification (NCBI taxonomy): domain Eukaryota; species Stramenopiles sp. TOSAG23-3. Next base: position 3,532 of record LT642772.1, on the reverse strand, counting down.
ACTTATTATCTTAAATAACATTTTTTATTATTAATATATTAATATCTATAATAGATAATAAATAGTGTTGAACGACGAAGAGATTGATGATGGTCTTTTTAATAATAATCTAATTTAATTATAATATCTTCTACTAAAAACAAGAAAATTGGCTGTTATTTATAGGTAATTAATATCTTCTTCTTTCTATAAACCATCTTCTTCTTGCTTATTATTTAGTACGGTAGGTACAACTGAAATTGAACGAACGGTGGTGGAACGAACTTCGAAAAAAGGGTTTAAGAATTTGTTATCCATTCTAAGAACTTTTCGCTTGCTGCCTTAGTCTAATTAGCCGTATTTAATTACCTTCTACGATACCCTTTTTTGGTATGGCGACGCGGGTTTTCGAATATGGCTTTAAGCTCATCCAAACCCACATTTCTGCGAAACAGCTGCGTCTTTCCCAGCCTGGGGTGATTGATACATGTTTTCACGGTCCCAGTTGTAAAATAAATCTCAAATTTGCATGGTACTGGTGCGTCATCTCCGTTTTTGAAGGCGGCGACACAGCTTCTAAGGTTGCAGGACACTTCAACTAAGCCCATCTTGCCCGCCAGTTTGCGAATCGTCGATAGCTTGTCAATTGGGTTGAACTGAAGGCAATGTCTGGATATTTTAAGATATCGTTTTTTATTTAGCTTTCCGTTGTTTATTCTAAATTCGGATGTATCCACAGTGACCTCGCGCACATCCTTCCAACCCTGTGACGCATCGATTTTGATTTGTGCAGAGAAGCGGCCGCCCCATGCATTTGGTACGTGATTTCCCGCGGTCGATGCAGCAAAGTAAGGTCCCCGCAATTTTTTGGAGTCTGTATTGTACAAGAGTAAGGGGCATCCAGGTTCCACGAAGCCAACCCCTTGCCGTACTAACCCAGTTTCGTAACCTCCAAAGAGTGCTCGGTCAAAACACTCTTGCTCAGTCTCGTCGTTGCAGCAAAACACAAAAGCAGCTAGCCTTTTCTTTGGTGGTGGAGAGAGGTGATCGTTGAGAATTTTCTCGTATTTAACTGCTGTCAACTTCCCGTTTAGCCTCAGTTGACGTGGGTTGACAACAAAGGACCTGCATTGCGCTGTGCTTGCGTTTTGCACCTTCACCTGGACGTTGAACTCGCCATTCCACGCATCTGGTTCCCACTCGTCAGCCTCGCTGGCAGCATGATATGGTCCTCGACAAATTTTCGAGTCAACGTTGTACAGCAGTAAAGGTGTTCCGGGAACAATTTCTCCAACACAATTGTTCCACAAACCGTCGCGGCCACCAAAGAGAGACCGGTCTATACACTCTTGCTCAGTCTCATCATTGCAGCAAAACACAAACGCAACTAAGGGTTTTCTTTTTCGTTTAGGCATATCAAAGACAAAGTAAGCGGCCAATTGAGACGATGATTATGCAAACCTCCTATGATTTCGATGATCATGCCTTCCTAGGGGGGCGATGAATTTAACTTTTCTATCATTATTAATATTTTGACTGTGACTGAGTGAGCGAGCAGCGAGCGCCGTCTAAAAATATTATTTTTTATTATTATAATAAGAAGAAGAACTCTCACAACAACTATAAGAAAGAACTTCTTCAGTCGAGGAAAATGCATTCGTACTACCGGTATTATTATTAAACTAGCTTTATAGCGAGCGTCAGCACAGGTAGGGTTAATATTTTATTTTTACTATACCAACATATATAGGTAGTAAATATTACAAGTACAATATGTTGTAATAATTTTTTTTTTGTAGTAAAAAAAAATATAAATAACAAACAAACGCGGCGGCGACGAGGAGACAAAGCAAAAAAGGCGAGAAAAATTCATTGACAAATATATGCGATCATTTTTATGCAACTCTTTAAAAAAATGGGAGTAGTTGACGTAAAGAGTCTGTAACGAGTAAAGAGAGAGAAACAGAGAGAGAAAGGCAGTAAAAAGGATTTGTAAGGGAGGACGAAACGTTATATTAACGATGGACTCTCCCGTAGCAGAAGAATCCCCCCCCCCTCCATACTTGTGGAAAAGTTGGAGGGGCGTTATTGTCTACCTTTGCTTTCTTTGCAACACGTGTTTGTACCTATGCAGGACGAGTATTACTGTAGCTATAGTATACATGTACAAAGATTACCGTGTGCAGGGGTTTCTCCTTACGGGTTTCTATGTTGGGTATACTCTCTCACAAATGCCAGGGGGGTGGGCGGCAAAACGTTATGGTGCGAAACCGGTGCTATCGTTAGCAGTTTTTGTTTGGTCTGTTGTCACGATACTTACGGTTTACTTTGGACCCAAAGATGGCTCGGAAGCTGCTGCCCATGCCGACCCAGTAACATCTGGAATCCTGTTCACTCTGCGACTCATTGTAGGATTGGCAGAAGGTGTAAATTACCCTTGCCAGATGGCGTTGAACACCGCGTGGATTCCGAGACGCGAGAGAGCCCGGACTTGGACCTTTGGCGTAGGGGGTGAGCCTGCGGGGACCATTCTAGCTCTGTTGGGTGGCCCCTTCCTGATCGAGGCGACCTCAACGTGGAGGTCCGTTTTCATTATAAGCGGCGCTGTTGGTTTTGCTTGGTTGGCTTTGTTCTTTGTTCTTGCATCCTCAACGCCAGAGGATCATCGGTGGATAAGCCAGGCAGAGCTAGATTACATCCGTTCGGACGATGAAATTGCCGGAAATGAGAAGTATTCGAGTTTACCGGGGGAAGAATCGGCTGTGCACCCACAACCGTTGAACGGCACAAGCAGGACAGAGTTGGACCCTGAAATAGTTCCATGGAAAGAGATTTTGAGCAACCGAGCGTTCCAATGCACAGTGTTTGGGCATATCTGCTACAATTATGGCTATTACGTTGTTTTGTCCTGGATTACGGATTACTTCAAGACAAAGTACAAAGCTAATTACGGAAGTTTGGGGATGGTCTCAATACTTCCATATGTCTTGCTTTTACTAACGAATCCTGGGGCTGGCTTCTTTGGTGATTGGCTGGAAAAGAAGGGGTTCAGCACCTTGAACTCTCGGAGAATTGTAAACAGCATTGCGATGTTTGGGGCTTCTATCGGGTTTGTTGCGTCAGGGATTATTGCCCAGTCCACCGTCACACCTGAAGACGAGAAAAACAATTTATACCCAGCAGCGATTGTCCTGGCTGTCACCGTCTCCGTCGGAGGTTTGATGGTCGGTGGAATTTGGAGCAATTTTCGAGACTTGTCTGACAAGTACGCGCCCATACTAATTGGCATCAGTAATAGTATTGCATCTCTGCCTGGAATAATTGGGCAAGGCTTTACAGGCTGGCTTCTTGCGGCCACGGATGGAAATTGGTTTTGGGTATTTTGCACTGCAGGAATAATTGAATGTATTGGCGCCTTCGTCTTTCTAGTTGGTGCCAAAGCCGAGGACCAGAAGTTTGGTGAAAGGAGGGGCTGAAGGATTCAAGCAGGAAAAACTAATGTTTTGATTCTTACACCTCGTTTTTGAATTACATCTTGTGGGTTGCTTCGAAT
>LT642771.1:0-10947 GCA_900128585.1 Stramenopiles sp. TOSAG23-3 | reverse complement strand
CCCCCCCCCCCCCCCCCCCCCCCCCTTTTCCATTGTCTCGACACTAAACCACACCTTCAGATGTAATTAATATAACAGCACAATAGCAAACAACTTTAAAAATAAGATTGGATAGGTTGAAATATAATTAGAATATAATTATATATACTTCAATCATTAAGGTAGATGTATTTCTATCGGGTATTAATATTTATCAGTTCGTACTTAATCATCATATATATAATAATTAATAATAATATTTGTGAAGCGATCAAATGGAATCAAATTGAAATCAAATACCTTACACTGATAATGACATCAACAATCAAAATATAGAATAATAATAATAATAGAATTAACAATAGAATACAATAGAAGAATAAAAAAGAGAGGAGAGAGGAGCGAGCCTCCTTCTTGCAAGAAGAAGAACAAGAAGAAAGAAGAAGAAAAAAAAACACATAACTATATATTTGGTATAAAACATATAATAACAACAACGAACAACAACACAAACGAAAACAACAACAACTAACAACAAAAAAACACAAAAAAAAAACAACAAATTGGATTATCATCATCGGTATTATATTATTATTAATGGAATGTTTTTCATCGAATGCAGCTCTTTTATTAAATAAATCCCCCACCCATTGGTAAGCGTCGAAATGAAAAGAGTTCATTTTGTTTCAGGAATTTATTGCCCATTGCAAAAGCAGCTTGGGTTTAGTTTCTGCAAGTCTGTTCGTTTGTTCGGTCGTTCGGGCGGTGGGTGGCAAGCTCTGTGTGTGTGTGTCCAACTCAAGGACTTGTGAATATGGCGGTGAGCTCAAAGGATAAAAAGAAGAAGAAGAGACGGAGAGCGGCACCGTTGCTTGCTCCTCCTCCCATAAAATCAAGACGTGTGGCACGTCTAGTTACCTCAAAATTTCATGAAATTACTCACGAATTGGAATCGTTGAGCAAGGTGAAAGAAAGCGGGAAAGAGGGTAAGGAGTACAACAAGGCAAAAGTTAACAAACGCATTGCCGAACTCGAGAGGGAACTGACCGATATGGGGGGACGGAAACGTTACCAAGACGCCTCAAAGGTTTCCACCACTTTTTTCCGCACGAGTAAGTGGGTCTGTTCCGTTTTAACTCGCATGGGCCGCAGGCCTAAGAGTGGCGAAGAGAAGCTGAAGTTGTTCGAGGTCGGGGCTATAAATACACACTTGTTGGACTGCATGTTTCTGGACACGTATGCGATAGACTTGAACAGTCGTTCTCCGCGCATCGAGCAGAAAGACTTTTTTGACGTTCTGCCACGGATGGAATTTGACGTAGTGGTATCTGCGATGGTGATCAACTGCGTGCCGACGCCCGCCCAACGCTTAAAAATGATTTTGCACACGCACCAGCACTTGACGCCAAACGGAGCATTTTTCTTGATCTTGCCCCTGCTGTGTTTGCGAAAAAGTCTGTTTCAAACCTGCGAAAAATTCGGGGAGGCTTTCATGAGCGAGACCGGGTTTGTCCTGAGGGAACACAAAACTACAATAAAACTGGCCTTCTTCTGTTTTGAAAAAAATAGGAGTGGCCTCGGGGACGAAGAGAAATTATTTCGCAAATGGAAAAAACATTTAAAATTTCAATTCAGGTGATGCAGAAAAGGAGGCCGAGATGGTCGGAGCCAAGCCCCCCCCCCCCCCCCCCCCCCCCCCCCCCCATTGTACAATTTAATACATTTCGAAGGTAAGAAGAATACCGGTGAGGGAGTGACAGTGTGAGCGTAAGAGTAGTTCAAAAAGAATTTTTATGAACATGTATGTCATATTTTTGTTGTTGGTTTTAGGTTTTACCCTCACTCAACTAAAAAGGTCTGATTTAGCTGCGGGTACGTGGCCGATATGATGACAAAGGTTCACACCATCGAGTTAGGAAGCACCCTTGCACAAAGCGATTGAAAACGGTGCTTTTCTCCGTCCACCCCAGCTAGCTTCCAACACGTATGAACTCCCAGACCTTGCTGAGCGCCCCGAAGCGGACGTTGCGCGCGTGACCGGGCACTTGCATCGAGTCCGGGATGGGGTGCTGGTCCACGTCGTCGTCGAGGACTTTTTTTCGCAGATCTTCCGGGTTTGCGTAGGATTCGATCTCCACCCTGTCTTTTTTCTCTTTGCCTTTGTTCTCTTTCATGGTATCCCGCAGCTTGCGGGCCGTGACGTAGTAATTCCCACAAACCCGTTCCATGAAATAGTTGCAATTCCAGTACGTTATACCGCCGCAAAAAACCCTGCAGAGGATTTGGAACGTGTTGAGTCCATATTCATCTTTACGGTGCTCAAACGTTTGCATGATCAGCAGCCATACTGAGATGTTAATGAATGGGGCCCGCATCCAGATCTGAAGAATGTTGTTGTACCGTTTCTCCGTCAACGGCTTCATGACTTTTTCTTTCACCAGCACCAGCATCAAGTAGTCCAGTCCGCCTGGGATGCCGCAGATAAAGAGGAACGTAAAGTTCATCGTCTTGCCTGATCCTGTAAACATTAAAAGTGGGCACGCGATAACGACCATCAAAATGTGGTGCAGCCAGTCCACGTAGTACAGCTTGAAGCCTAGGAACGGCATCATGTGGTAGAAGTGAATGGCAAACACAAACCCGAGCGGCACCAGGCTGCCCTCTCGAGACACCACGGCGGCCACAGGGTCCGTTAAAAAGTCCAAAAACTCCGGTATGCAATGGTACGTAATCGCCGAGTTCGCAATCACATGGAGGATAAAGTATCTTCCCTGAAACTTGCGGGCAAACAAAACGTCAAATATCGCAAGAGCAACCAGCATGAGCAAGCACCATTTCGATACTTCAGTCAGTTGCTCCGTGAACGTCATTATTGCCATGTTGGGCATCGTGCCTCGAAAGAACAGAAATCGGAACAAAAACAATTAAAATAACAAACAAAAGAGAGGAAAAACTCAAGTGTATGTTTTATTTTACTTTTCTTATCGTTTGTAATGAATCAATAAATTGGAAAACCTTTTAATTCTTAATACTAACATGTGGTGATTTGGAAATTTTAACATTGGAAAAATATATTATTTTTTATTATTTATTATTATTTATATTTATTATTTTTTTTATTATTATACCAGGTATCATCACACATCATATCACATCTCTCGCATTTTTTTATTATTATTATTTAAAAAAAAAAATAAAAAAATCATCATCATCATTATTATATATACCTTCTTTCTTTCTTCTACGACGACGAGCGACGAAGAGGCACGCCAAATGCCTCAACAGTTTTGTACTATATGTATACTAATTCGCATTTCCTATATGAGTTCGCAATACATTTGAATTTTAATTACGTTACTTTAAATAGTAGCCAGTTTTTTGTTTTTAATTTTTCGATGGTCCTCTGCCGTGGTGAGAGAGCTTATGGCCACTGGGACAATATCGGGGAGGCCTGCCGTTGCAAGAATAATTAACCATGTAATAACCGTAAAGGGCCATGTCAAAGCTGGCAAACCCACGGGGGAGAACGCAGAGCTTGTGGCTGTTGTCATCACTTCCGCTGCAATTATACCCATAACCGCAACTACGTTTATCTTGCAGCCGCGCTGCACCAGAAAAAATCCACCAAGCGCCATGCCGACAAGGCAGGAGTTGTACCCGTGGAGCCCCAAGTATATGTCATCGGGGCTCACTCCCAGTCCCATCGCAACGATGCAACCTACCAACGATCCGACAAGTGCCCAAACGGCAGAAATCATAGAGCACAAGCCGATGCCAAGTAGCATAATGAGGCCGCAATACCATTGTGGAACAAGGAAAGTTTGCGCAATCCCACTGAAAGCTGCCAACAAGATGCGTGCAGGGTCGTAAACTTGGACTTGGAATGGCGTCGGCACGCTATATTCTACAGCAGCCGTCCCATTTACAGCAGCGGTTGTGTTCATATTTATTTGAAGCGACGGACGCGGCGAGAATCGGGCCGTCACGTGACCCCACTGCTGCGCTCCAAGAAGCCACATCCAAGCCACTAGCTGGAACGGGAACGTTAGTGGGGTGATGCCCTGTGGCACTAGAAGTCGCGCCACGGCACCGGTGACAATCACCGTCATGCACGCCCCCCCAATTACACCAAGTCCCAACAAGAAAACGGTTGACAGCAGTTCCGCCTCTGGAGGATAATTGTTGCCCCAACTGAAAACACTTAACGCGCAACCCAAAAGAGCACTGTTGTAGCCCCAAATCCCGGCGGCAAGTAGGCCGGAGTCAAAGCCCATTGCTTTGGCGAAAGCAGTAGCGGAAGCAACGGCAAGAACGAGAAGCGCCGCCATCTTAGGGTCACTCACTAAGACAGCTAAGAGAAACATGCCCCCAGACACTGGAGAATTACAGAAAAATACCTGTCCGATCCCAGACACTGGAGAATTACAGAAAAATACCTGTCCGATCCCCCTCAAGCTGGCATCTAAAAGGTGCAACCCGCCCCCCCTTTTCGTCGTCCATTGTGAAACCTGAGGAAGGGTCTTGAGGGGAAAGAGTGGAGGCCTCTTCGCCTCGGGGACGACGGTGTTGGCCCCGTCAATTTGAATTGAAGGTTGTAAAGACACCTTTTCCGTTTCTGGCAATTTCTGGGATTCTGGTGTCTCCTTAGGAAGGTCTGAAGCACCGGCGTTCATTAGGAGGACATCAAGCACCGTTTCTGCCCCGTCGTTGTCCCTTTTTTCCAGAAACCCCAGGCTGGCCGAATGCAGCTTTTGAAACGGGGACTGCACTGGCGGGACGGGGGGCGGGGTGAATTCAATATCACTCGCCCTCGTGCCGGTCACATTTTCTGTTGGGGGAGTCTCCGGGTATGGTTCTAACGTATGTACCAGTTTATCTATGACCGTGAACAGTTTGTCCTCTATTACACCAGCATCGGAAGAGGCTCGCACCGGAGTAACCGAGGGTTCCCCCGGAGTACGCACAGCCCCCGATTCTAGACTACCACATTCGGCAGTTCCTGTCTCCATTTGTTCGCAAAAACGCAACAGCAGTAAAATACAACACGGGACGACTGGCTATACGCACTGTTCCTTCCAAAAATTGTGCACAAGAATATGTACAAATTTCTCTTTCTCTCGACCGTTCCAAAATTAAATAATGGCTTCTTTTTTCTCTCTATTCTAGTGGACAAAAACTATTTAAATATTAATACCCCCAGACAGACGAACGAGAGACCTCATTCACTACATCAATTATTATCCTTCTTCCGATCCTCTCATTGAACACACCAACCACCACCATCTTCTAATTCTACACCTGTCCCACCAGAAGATCAATCTGGTTATAGCCCGGCGAACAACGTCTTGTGTTGTACAGTGTAATTAAATTTTTATACCAGTATTATACTCCTATTACATCTGGTATGTATTAATTATACTTAATTATACTTCGTATTACAATGACATTACAAGTGGGGATGCGGGTTTATAAAATAGTCTACGAGGAGTTTATAGTTATAGTTTTTAGTTGTAATTGTGGATGGTGCATTCAGTTTACATTTAAACTGTGTTGTTTCATTTTACTTATAGTTTATTCTATTTTTACCGTACTTGTTGTGATAGGAATATAATAATTAATGATTACGAAGTACAAATATAAATACAACCAAAGTCGGTTTCTATATAGTTTAAATAAAAAGGACATCATCTCCTCGTGCCCTAAGCTCTAAGCTCTAAAGCTATGTAATATAAGGCCGGCTTTCCATCGATCCAATTAAATAGCTATTGGCGTTAGTTATTAGTATACTAACTTCTTGTATTAAAATTTCTTCCACAAATTTGCAATTTCTATTTTTGGTATTTTTTCATTTAATTTGACTGGTTCAATGGTGTGTTTCTATTTAAATTTTATTGTAGAAGTTCTAAAAATGGATGTTTCGTATTTTTAGGATTTTATATTCAGAAAAATGCATATTTTGTTTTCTACTATTATAGTATAGTCAAATAATATTTTTTAATTAAATTTATATAATAATACCTTAATTCTTCTTCAATCTGTTCTAAAGTTAGGGTTAACTTTCTTTCATGATGCTGTATGCTGTGGATATAATACAACTGGGTAATAAATACCGAATTGTTATATAGGAAATAGAGTATAGGGAATCTATTATATAAATACATAATGAAAAAGATAGTGTAATTTTTGCTAAACCTCTTCTAGATTCAACTGATGCTATTTAGTATTTATATAATACAATGAAAATATTTAAAAATCCCACAAAGAAGAAGAAGAAGAAGAAGAAGAAGAAGAAGAAGGGGGAGCAAAGGCAATGTCAGCAATATAGCAATGGACAGCAAAACGAAGTAAATGAACATTGCAATCTCTTATCTCTTTGATGATCACACACACAACTACGTACTTTTAAAATGTAAAAATTGCATTCGTTTTAATTATCAATACCACACACAAAGGAAGACGACAACAAAGAAGGTTTTGTTCCTTTTTATATTCTTCTTCCTTTTTTTTTGTTTGTTGTTGTTGGATTATTATTATTAATTATTATTCATGATAATAAAATAACTAACTAACAAATGAATTAATGAATGGGAAATATATTTTAATGTGAAAGTTAAACCAAACGATGAAAAGAAGTATAAACTGAGCGAACGGACGGAACTTATTGGATTGAACGATATTTTAAATTTTCTGTTTTGGATTGGGTTTGTATACACGTATACGTCTAGTCTGCCTTGTGTGTGTGTTTAAGTGAACGGGCTTTGAGATATTGTGACCGTCGTGCGTGTGTGTGTGTGAAGGTTCTTGTCGACGTTTTGGTTGGTTGGTTGTTGATCCCTTCTTTCCCGACAAACCTAGAGCGATGGGTGGAAAAAATACAAAGCCGTTGCCGAAAAAGGAAGTGCTTGCATTGTGCGAAGAAACCTACTTCGACGCAGGGACCGTCCAACGCATGCACGGGGCGTTCAAGTACATCAGCGCCTCGGTCAAAGACGACGGTATTATTGACCCAGAAGAGTTTCAACTGGCCATAGGATTTAACAGTTTGACATTTTGTCGGCGAATCTTTCAATTAGTCGACGGCGATGGCGATATGCGAATCAACTTTAGAGAGTTCGTCAAGAGCGTGTCGACCCTGGTGTCAATAAAGGAAGTGCCAGAGGAACAGCGGGACGACCTGATCGAGGAAAAACTAAAGTTTTCGTTCCAGGTGTACGACGAAGACCAAGACAACAGAATATCCCGGGAAGAGCTCAGCGGGGCACTCCGCGACGTCATGGAGTCCCGGGAAATTGCGGTAGAAGATGAACACATTGAGTGCATTGTGAACGCCACCTTCGATCAGGCGGCCACGGAGCACGCGGACTATATCACGTACGACGAATACAAACGGCTCATAACGAACAATGTAAGGAGCTTTGAGAGGTTTCTTCAAGCATATAGTGTAGACGTTGACGCGGCCTTGCAAAATGCGGCGGCCATGAATAGGATGAGGAGCCGGTCCAAGGGCAAGAATCGGTAGAGTGAAGGATCCGTTTGCATAGCCAGAGAGAGAGAGTGAGGTGTCCGTTGTCGTCTTTACAGAGTTAAAAAGTGTTCTTTTTTTAAACAAAAGAGTTAACCTCTTCAAATATATGCTTAGAGTTCGTCACATTTTACTCCGTTAGAATGTTAACGTGTTCGAGGACGGTACAAATGCGCGCCCGCAGCCGAACACCCGCGCGCCATTCCTGGGGTCGATGCCATTCCAGCAGAAGCCGCAGGCCAGGACGGCACGGTATTCCAAACCGTTGGCGTTGCCTCTCCGCCCTGTGCTCTAAAAACTCGCGTTCTAGTCATCCCACTGCCGGATCTGGAGGAACTTCAACGCCACATCCTTCTCCTCGTCCCCGTCCTCGTACTTCACGTGGAAGGTCTTGTCGTCATTGACGGCCAGCACTGTACCTTCATAAAAACTAGAGTTCCGCGCGGCCTGGCCCTCAGTTCGACTAAAGGTAACGCGGCAGATGGCGTCTTTCTGGACCCTTTTCCGGTCAGTCTCTTTGACCCATGTCCAGGGCGCGAGTTTCTTGGCGGGGGGCTGGTTGCCGTCGCTCTTCTCCTTCATCATCTCCTTCATCATGCTCTCCGCACCGCCCCCGTGGCCCTGCCCCCCTTCCGACACGGAAGTCGCGACGGCGTCCGTGGGGACAGGGTTCTCGTTCGGCATATCCCCGCACGTTCCAGGCATGTCAAAGCGCCATTCCCCGGGGTCGCCCTCTTTCAGCTCGTAATGCGGGTCGGGCACGCCATAATTGTCCTTGCCATTCTTGTTAAAGTCGAACACGAGCCGCCAATGGTTGTCGTTGGGGTCTAATTTTGCCGCCTCGAAGTGGGAGCGTTGGCCATGCCACGACCCGTTGTACGGCGTGATTGTCAGCCCCGTGGAACGCTCTATGATCGGGTCCGTGCAGCTCAGCAGATGAAACGTACAGTTCGTGCAGTCGCGTGTGCGAAGCTGGCGACAAGCGATCGTGAACTCGCAGTCGGAGCAGTCCCGTACAAATATGCTGCTCTCTACGGGGCCAACCAGGATCTTGGAGTTCTTGCAACGGTCCACCTGAACTTGCGACGCCCACCCGAGCATGGCGGCCTCGCAATCGTCTAGATCAATCATGTCAAAGGGCTCCCCGTTAACGGAACCGGGCGCCTTCACCAGGGCGTCAGCCCCGCGCTTCCCAGTCTTCTTTTCGAAGGTGAACTGGGTTTTCATGAGGTACTGACGGTACTTGGCCCGGTCGGTAAACTTCTTCCCGTCTGGGGCGGTGTACCCGGCGCCCGCCCCTTGGGCTTGCTGGACGACCATCTTGTCGCCCCCTACGATCCACTTCTTCTGCAGGTACTTCATTTCGTCGCCGTCTTCAAACTTTACGTGGACTGTCCCATCCTTGTTGACCCCCAATATCTCCCCCCCATACGGCTTGCTCCAATTTGGAAGCTTCGCTTTAATCTGCTTGCCGACTTTCAGCACGTTCGACTCGTCCCCGGCCGATGCCGATCCCCCGTTGGATGCGGCGGCGTCCCCAGTGACAACCTTGGCGGTGTCCCCGCCAAGGATCCACTTCTTCTGCAAGTACTTCATTTCTTCCCCGTCCTCGAATCGCACGTGAAACGTTCCGTCCCCATTGACCTTTATGATCTCTCCGCTGTATGCCTTCTTCCAGTTCCCAAGCTTTGCCTTTATCGTCGCCCCCGCCTTGAGGACCACAACGCCATCGTCTGTGCCCGCGGCAGGCGCTGGCGCCGAGGCTTTGGTCGGCTGTTCCACCGTCGCGTTCTCTCCGCCAACAATCCATTTCTTTTCAAGGTTCTTCACGACTTCCCCGTCTTCGAACTTGACTTTGAAGGTCCCGTCGTCGTTAAATGCCTGAACGGTGCCACTGTACGCGGTCCTCCAGTTGCTCAGCTTTGCTTTCAACGTCCCGCCGACTTTGATGACCAGGTGCGGCTGCTCCTCTGGCGCCGCGGCTTTGGCCGGCTGTTCCACCGTCGCGTTCTCACCGCCAACAATCCATTTCTTTTCAAGGTTCTTCACGACTTCACCGTCTTCAAACTTGACTTTGAAGGTCCCGTCGTCGTTGATGGCCTGGACAGTACCACTGTACGCTGTTCTCCAGTTTCCCATTTTCGCCTTTAAAGTCCCACCGACTTTAATGACGAGTGGGGAGGCAGCAGCTGGCGGGGGGGCCGGCAGGGACGCCTTCGGTGCGGCGGGGACTTTCTCCACGAGCACCGTGATGAGCCTCAGGACCTGGTCCATATTGACCACCCCTTCGTTGATAATGTTAGCGTGCTTCGCCCCTAGCCCTTTCAAAATTCGCCTTGCATTCGCCTCTGCTCCGTCCGTTCCGAGGTTTTTCAATTCCTCCGTGAGCACCACTTTGAGTGCGTCCTTCTCCCCGCTAGACTTGTTCTTGTATTCAACGCCGAGGGTCGGTGGCGAGAACTTCACCCCTACCCTTGTGGAAACAAACTCGGTCATAATAGTATTCGTAAACGATGATAATAAAAATTGAACTCTGCGTTGAAATGTGATAAAAATATAATTGATCGAACCTAAAACATGGGATTCTTATTCCTCTATTTTATACATTTGTATACTTTAAATTAAAGAAAGGGGCTCACACACATACATACATAGACATTTTCAAACTCTCTCTCTCCTCTCTGTTTTTGTATAAATAATAATAAAATAAATAATTAATAATAATAATAAAAATAATTTTTTTATTTTAAACTTACCTACTACACACCTCTATACGGTTGTTATTTATTATAGAGAAAGAAGAAGAAGAAGAGAATCAATGTTGAGTTGGTCGTTATTATTATTATTAATAAATATTCTTATTATTTCCTTTTCCGCGCTGTTGTGTCCTATTATAAAAAATAACGTTTTCCAAAAAAAGAAGAGGAAGGAAGAAAAAAAATATAAAAAAAAAAAATGAAAAAAAAATTATTAAATACTGTACTGTAAAAAATAATTATTAAAAAAAAAAAGAAAAAAAGACGACGAAGAAGAAGGAGGAAGGAAGGAAGGAAGGAAGGAAGGAAGGAAGGAAGGAAGGAGGAGATTTTATTTATAAAATAGGAAATATATAAGTATAAATATTATGTAAACTAGACGAACATTCGTATCGGTTTAGATTCTTAGGTATTCAGATATATATAAGTATAAATATTATGTAAATTAGACAAACATTCGTATCGGTTTAGATTCGTTGGTACCTATACCATAGTCTATAATGTAATTTCCTTCCCCCACCTATATATGATCAGTATGAAAATAAGTATAATTTAAATTATGATATTTCGTAGGAGGTAGGTGTGTGTCTGTGCGGTTTATTTAATGGCTCAGAGAAGAAGAAGAAGAAGAAGAAGAAGAAGAAGAAGAAGAAGAAGAAGAAGAAGAAGAAGAAGAAGAAGAAGAAGAAG
>LT642769.1:0-10963 GCA_900128585.1 Stramenopiles sp. TOSAG23-3 | reverse complement strand
TCGGTATTTTAGTCTCTTATATATACACAGCATTCATTAAAATAAATTAACATTTCTCTTCGATTTTCACTTAGGAAATGTATTTCCTCATTCCTACATCACCACGTCAACAGAACAAAATATTTATTACACCCCACCAAGCTTAACGCCTTGGCCATCAAGGCGCCATGCCATGATGTTGCCATTTCCACTCTCACAGTCGGATACCGTCCATGCGTGAGCGTTTGGCTCGACACAAATATCCCGTACGGGTCCTGTTGGACCACCAAGCGTCTGCTGAATCGACCCTTTTACGGAATCCCAAATCAGCAAATTCCCGCCTTCCGTGCCGGTCACCAAAGGGCCGTTGTTGTACGGCCCAAAACCGATGGACAAGATCGGGGACGGCGATGGCTTGAACTCCATCCGTTTCTTTGGAACCGTGTCCTTCCGTACCAACCATTTCTGCAAAACGTGTTTTCCCCCAGCGTTCCCCCCCCCCGGGGTGACGTTCCCTGCAGTCTTCTTCTTCCCAGCAACAAACAAAAATGGGGGCAAGTTCGGCCGCATCCCTCGGGTTCGCTTCTCCTCGTCCTTGTCCTTCTTCGTCTTTGCAGACTTCCTGCTGTTCGGGGACGGCGGAGATGCTTCTAACTTGTGGTGGCCATGGCTCGGCGCGTACCACGAGGCGCCTACGTCTGGCGTCTGTCCCAGCGCAATGCAAGTGACCACGGACATGTCTACCAGTTTTATGATGTCCTGCTGGGAGTCTATCCGCGTGTTTGACACTTGCCAGATGATGACAGTAAAGGTCCCGGCGGCATCCTGCCCCGCCGAGTACAGGCGCACCCGGCCGCCCCCGCAAGTGCACTGGAGCGCTACGATGGCCTGCTCGCTCCCGTGTGCCCGCGCCTCGGCCTTTAGCGGGGTGAACGACGGGGGTTTGGTTGCCGACTTCCCCTTGTCCTGACGTTTGCTTCGCTTGTTGCGCGAGACACGTCGCCACTCAACATCCGTCCAATTCTCCCAATAGAATCCTTGGATGGTACCTAAAATGTCCCCGACAAACGCGAACTGCCGGAGCGCAGCAAACGCGCTGATTTCCTGGTCGTGCTTCAGCTCGGTCACCTCGCAGAGTTCCCTCCGCGCCGGTCGCCGGGGTGACCCTGCCCCCTTATTTCCGTTCCGAGGAGACCACCCATCCATAACGGAAGCCTCGTCCCACGTCCGGCGCGCCGGCTGGATCCTCCATACTTTCACCCCGTGCATTGTTACCCCTGCCCCCGAGTTGCCCTTGGGACTCTTCACGTACGTCACTGCCCCGGCGATGAACCGCGGGTCAGCGCTGTCCAAGAATGCTATTTTTACCACGCGCACGATCCTGGTCTTGCCGGGTGACTTTTCGAGGGTTTGCACGTTGGAGAGGGGGAATGCCCTGGCGGAATTTTCAAGCTTGGGGGTTGCCGGGCCGGAGCTCTTTGGGGGCGGGGGGGCGGCCGAGCCCCCGCCGCTAGGTTTCTTCGCGTTTAGCAACCCCCGGTCGGCCCTGTGAAGCTCCCACACGTTCAGCTCGTATGCCCCGTCGTTCTCCGACTCCTCGTCCCCGTCCCCAGTCCGAAGCGGTTGGTGGTGGAGCGTGGCGATGATTTTCTTCGTGGAGCTCAAGCCCAGCAGTTTCCCACCCGGGGCAAATGCCCGGGAAAGGGCAATAATCTCCTCCCATTCGGTGAACGCTATTTGCAGCGCTGGCCCCGGACGAGAGTGCTTGCACACTACGAAGGTTCCTTCCAGCTCAATCAGACTGTTCTCCGTCATTCCCATCCTTTCCGAACTGCAGCACGCCCCTACGTCTGAAGTAATATTCCCCATGCTTGTAAGAAATACACGCCACGAAAACACACGCCTCTAAACCCAACCGAACACACGCGTATATACCCGTAAACAAGCGGGCGAAACTACTATTGTATACAGCAGGTATTTATAACAAAAAGTACGTTGTTGTAGATATCCTCTCACTCCCTCACTCCCTTACCGTGCACTATCTATCTTTTTCTTCTCCTCTGCAAGATAAACCCAAGAAAGGAAGATGCGAAGACAAACACGCAGACATAAGACAACTGCATTTATTCACACTCTTATAATCAACAGTATTGATTGACTAGTCGGCTATGATGAAAATATTCACGACTGTGAATCGTGGTGGGTGCCGAAAGAAGAAGAAAAAATTATTTATAGTTATAATCCTCATCATCTTCTTCTCTCCTCTTCTTTTCTTCTATATTTTGGTATTTTATTTACATACTGGTACGAGAGGAGGAGGAGTCTAGTCTTCGATTATCAGTCGTCTAGTCTCTATACTAATAATAATAATACTAAAATGATTTTTTAAGTATAGCTAATTGCCCTATATAATATTCGGACTACTAACAACAAACAATGCGATATTGCTGAATGGAAACATTTATTAGTAGTCGTCGTTTGTTCGTCTTATTGTTCATTGCGAGACTCTGATCGGTTTCCTGCTGATTGTTTGTTTGTTACTTTTTATCTTTATGTATCTGTTGAAACGAGACGTAATAAAACAGAGTGAATTCTAGCAATAATATTGATAAAAGTTATATTTTGCAGTTGTTTATTTTCAGATTGGTATGAGTTCGTACTTGTCGAATGCGGAAACATGTTTACGGAAGCGGCGGGTAGAACGGTTGGACGGGGACGCGCGTGCAGTTGTGGCGTGTATTTTTAGGGGATCGTCCAGGGACAGTGTGGAAGACTTGGAGATGTTTTTTATATTGCGGGCGTTTGATCCACGCGGTTCAAGGTGGAGTGGGCAAGTCGCATTCCCTGGTGGGCACGTAGAGGTTAAACGCGGGGAAACGGACGAGGACGCCGTCGCGCGAGAAGTTAAAGAAGAGGTTGGACTGGATTTGAAAGCTGGCGGGCATTACCGTTTTCTGGGGGAAATAGAGCAACAGGTCGTGACGAAGAGGGACGGGACGACCCTGGTGGTGTGCTGTCACGTTTTTGAGCAGCTCGTTGCCGAAGCACCAGTGAACGTCCAGGTAGAGGAAGTCGCCGCGTGCGGGTGGGCAAGGTTCGACAGTTTAATCACGGATGAATTTGTAAAATCGTTGAATTGGACACCAGCAATAACTAACAATTTGCAGGCCATGAGGAACGAGGAGAGCCCAAAGTACAGCAGCAGGGCGAACAATGAGCACTACTACGGTTTTCCATCGGTTTTACTGCCGATGGCTAACGATCTTGTCATTGCAGCAAATGGCGTGACGGAGGGTTTCATTCGTTCAAAATTCACGTTGTGGGGGCTTACTTTGGGGTTGGTGAACGATCTTTTGCTGACCACCCAGGCAAGGTCTGAACCAATCGACCGAGATTTGCTTGCGAAGATAGAAGAAGGTCCAGCAGGACACAAGAAAAATGCCAGGGGAAATAGAAAAGCCTCGTCGCTGTGACTGAGCTGAGCGATAGATAAGTTTTAATACACGCTCTATAATTTGCACATTGTTGTTTTGAAGACAAACACGGGGCTTCTTTGAATGTGGGCAAAACATAAAGTTAGGAGCGAAAGAAGCAATTTACGCGAAATTACGTACTGTAAGAATTATTCTTACTGGAATAAAATTGCCCTTTATTTTTACGGGGAGTTCTAACATCGTAAAATTCTAAGAATTTACCTCTCCCTTGAAATATATCACTCCTCCTCTGTTTCTGGGAAAACAAAACTTTCCAAGATTTGAACGGTCGAAACGAATCGGTCGTTAAATGCCGCGAAATCATTTACCATGGCCCTCAAATCAGTGTTTCCACAGCGATGCACGGAGGCTGCCCATGCTACACTTTTCAGGGACAAGAGCACCTCTGCAAGCTCTTCCGCGGGTAAATCCAAGCAATGGGACGGGATATCCTCGTACGCGCTACCAAGGACTAGCCGCTCTAATGGGGTTTCCATTCCCCCACTTTCTGCCTCCGCGTTTGGCTCGATAACGCTCCAACTGCCCTGCTCAACTTCCCCACTTAATTGCCGATCGCCCCAGCCCGCGTATCCAGCAAAAAATTGAAAATCACTTGCCTTCGCTCGGCCTTCCAATACCAACTTCGCCGCATCCTCAAGTTGACCGCCCACGTGCAGTCGGCCGCCAACGTTCTCAATCGCGGTGCTCCCGTCCAGCTCCCCATGGGTATGGATAAAGTTTAGCTTGTTATGTTCCACGTCCCCCCCCAAAAATACCGTGTGTGTGCCAAAAACGTTGCCTACCTCCTCCCCAACTGGGTCAGAAACCACATCCCTTAAGCGAATATGGGTAGGGTGGTTTAAAACGAAACCAACTGAACCCGTTTCATCGGAGTGCTGCGCCACTAGCACAACGCTTCGCGCCAAAACGCCGTATATCAGCAAAGGGTGGGCGTGCAGCAGGTCTCCTTCCTCAATATTTAGCTGCTCAGCCTTTCCGCCAAAGTGAGAGAATAAGCCTTGGTCCAATTTTATGTCATGCTGGTGCAGTCCTTTGGTCAGAGACTGGAGGCTGCCCGATGCATCTTGTAGAAGATCCGCACCGCCCTTTACCAACTGGTCTATGTACCCCAAGAGCTGCAACGCAGTTTCGATGCTCAGCGTCCCCCGCCGCGCCTCCGCTCTGACGAGAGTGGCGAAGTCGGCGTCTTCGTTTTCGTTCCGCAAAAACGGGGAGTAGTACATTTGCCCGCCAAGGTAGGGCGTCGTGCTTTCCGCGGGAACAGCTTGTGTGATATCGGTGCTTTCAAAACCCATCCATTCTGACGTTTCGCGATTGTAATACGATACTGGTGACTTCGTAAAAAATGATTTCAAGCTGGGGTTCTGCTCGATTGTCTTTGCCAAACGCAAAAACCGCCTATACAGCACCCCAGAGAGAGACATATACTATTATTGAATCCAGCAAAGTACACAAATGTGGAGCATTCAACCCGCAAACTCGCGCGCGCACACACACACGAAGCAAAACCAGGAATTTGTAAATATACAGGGCTAACATTTAAATTCTTAATCATTATCATTTTCTATTTATTATTCAGTTTTGTTTTCAACTCTTCAAGCACAGTGTGTATTATTAGACGACTATTATGTATTCTATCATTCATTCACAAATAAAAAAATAATAAAACTAATTAGGACTAATAAAATAAAGAAGAAGAAGATGAATAAAATATACTTGGTATTGTTGTATTATAATACCGTACTCCACGTACCGTACCGAATACGAAGGCGGGAGTCGTCTATTTTAAATTATATTATTTTTTATTTTTTTATTAACCCTCCTTCTCAACCCTTACCTCATCTCAACTCAACAAAACCATCTTTTCTTTCTTCTTCTTTCTTCAGGATTTTGGATTTTCATTAGAGACTACGGTTCCTGGTACTGTACCAGGTATTGTACCGTACCTTGGTATTAATACCGGTAGTCTACTCGTACGTATATAATAACGTTGGAAAAAAAAAAGAAAAAAAAAACTGCGAAGAAGAAGAAGAAGGAGAGGTATAAAACAAACTACAGTACTGGTATTTCAATATTAGTACAGTACGTTCTGTAATAAGAACGTAGCGGTTGTTGTTCAAATTTAATATTATTATTAATAATATAATAGCATAGATATACCATAGTAGAAAAAGGAGATTAAGAAGAAGAAGAACGTAATAAAAAAAGAAGGAGAAAGAAAGAAGACTGGACTACGAGAATAAGAAGAACAGATTCGTAGATTGGGGTGATAAGCAATGTCGGATTAATATTTCTTATTACGTGGAAACTGTTTTTTGTTCATATTCTGTGTGTAGAATCGCAAGTTTCGGCCTCTGTTTATTTTCTGTACTGTTCTACACCAGCAGAGTTTTTGCGGTAACGGTAGGCCAGAGGACATTGTTTCGTACCATGTCCTCGGACGAGTGTTATAGTGACGAAGACTTTGAGGACGATTTTGAAGACTTGACTGAAGTGTCTCCCTCGAAAGAGCCCCTAGAGGAAAGCAGCGACAGTGTGCTTGGAACATCCCTGCCACTGCCACCTCCACTGCCTTTGGCAGACAATAACGAAGGGCATATTCAGAATGAAACAATAGAAACAGGGAAGGAGTCTCCTAAGAAAACTTCGGAAGACGACGATGGCGACGACGCTCAGTGGGCACTGGACCCCGATTCTCGCCAGAAAATGTGGCAAAGCATCATGGAAGGCGGCGCGAAAGAGGAGAGCATAACACCGAAGGATGAGAAACAAATATTAAAACCCGAGCGAGCAAACGCTGGAAAAGACAGCAAACCGAAGCAAACCATGCAGCATGGAAAGCCCAAGGTATTCGACGCCCCCACTTTGATTTTCCCCCCCAAACCGAACATCACAGTCCCGCGAAAGAATTGGAGAAATTTCGGCGCGAAGCGTCTTTCGAAGCGCTCCCTTGACCCTCAGCAGATTGAAGACCCACAAGAAGATGGAAAATCAAGAAGGAGCTCCAGAAAGGGAAAGAAGAAGCTTCGTGGAAATTCAAAGAGCGTCGTCGCAAAGCGCAACAAGAAGAAGAAGCAATTAAAATCTGCTACGGCCATGCGACCACCCAGTT
This sequence comes from Stramenopiles sp. TOSAG23-3, assembly GCA_900128585.1. Lineage (NCBI taxonomy): Eukaryota > Stramenopiles sp. TOSAG23-3. Next base: position 4,378 of record LT642769.1, on the reverse strand, counting down.
TTAGTAACCGCGTCAGTAGATTCCCCAGCAAACCCGCCCAAAACAAGCGCACTTTCCCTAGTTTACCCTCGAGCAAGTCTCCTTCGCTCCGCCAATTTTTGTCTATGAAAGCATCGCCGTCTCTACCAAGCATCGGGGCTTCCATTGGTGGGCCAAAGGCCTACGGTGAGGCTCGAAATAGTCTGGAAGGGTTCCAAAATGCAATCCCTGACTCCGTCAGAAGAATGCATGCCGCCGTCAAGGACAAAGAGCAGCGATTGGGGGCCAAGGAGCGAGCACTGCAGGCGTGCGAGCAAGCGCTGCTTGCGAGAGAGAAAACATTGGCCATTCGCGAAGCCTCCCTGTCCCGCAAATTAACTATTCTCGGCATTTCGAGCGACAGCTTAAAGGCCGACGGGGCTGACCAATTACCAAAGTTTGCGCAGAACACAATTGCCCCGGCGTCCCCGAACAATAACGAAGAGGACCAGCGGTACGACCGAGGAGCGTCTTTTGGAAATGCAGACAAACGGCAGAAGGTAACGGAAAACATAGTAGAATCGACCGCCGAGCAGGAGAACGAATTTAGCCGGGAGATAGAATTTTCCGACCCAAGAGAAAACAAATTGGACCCCGAGAGCATGTCCAGCCAACTTCTCCAGCTCCCGAACGACTACATTTCTGCGTCAGGCCTATCCCTAAAATCAGTACCAGAACCTGTGGAGCAGGCAGCTCCCAAGGCAGAAAAATTGTTGTTTTCAAAACTAGCAGAAAGTAACGCTCAATTACGAAAGCAGGTAATGATGCAACAGAGCGTCCAACAATCTATTGCCCGAGGACTGCAGAACTTTCCACCCGCCAACAGGTTCCACTCCGAGCCACGTTCCAAAAGTAATACGAAGCTGAACATTAAGAAGAAGCTCAGGCGATCCACCCAGCAAGCTTATGGGGCGCCCAGAAGGTCTAAACGAAAGACAAAAACGCATGGTTCCGTTGACAATCGGTCTGGAAAAGTTAAATACAGTGCATTGTACACATCCAAAAGGCCGTCTTTTCCAATGATCATGTAAAAATATAAGAAGCGAAGGGGATCTGAAAAGTATAATGAATAATTAATAGGTAATATTGTATGTGTTATTACAACTATGATATTATGGTATACTAATAAAGGTTTTGTTGGTTCCGGTACTACCGGTATTATTACCTGTACGGTACAGGTTAATGACACGAGTAGTCGTCTACAATATATTATTTATACCACGATTGTGCATATTATCTAGTCTGACACAATGATAATAAGTTCGATTCAACGTTGGAAAACGTATATGCTTGAAATCGAAGAAGACATAGGTTGATCGTTGCCAAATACCCTTTATTGTTTTGCAACCGATGGCTGAACAACTCACCGACTGGACTTCGCCCGTAGAAATGGAAGGGACCGTGCCCCCCCGCTCGGCAACCCCTCCCGCGAGAACAAGTTGGGGGGCTATTATGCGGACTGCCTCGGAACCTTTAAAGAGGTCGGAGTCGCCCAATAGATCAAGGAGCAGTACTCACTCCGGTGTGTACCGGTCGAAGTACTTTTCAACCCATCCTGCTAGAAACACGCAAAACAGCAACAAGATACTGTTGTTCTACTGTCCGGAAATGGAGTCCGTGGCGAAAGAGATGGCCCTGCTGTGTAACGGCGAGATAGTACTGGGTAAGTGCCACTTCAATAGTTTCGCGGACGGGTGGCCAAATTTGTTCTTGGACGACCACAACATGATCAAACAGAACTCGTGCTGTTTTCTGGCTTCGTTTCACTCCCCAAGTGTAGTGTTCAAGCAGCTGAGCGTGATTTATGAAATCGCAAAGTACCGGGCTCGGAACTATAAAATAATAGTTCCTTATTTTGCGACCGGGACCATGGACCGCATATCGAGGCCTGGTGAGGTTGCCACCGCGATGAGTTTGGCGCGCATGCTGAATGCGACCCCACTGTGTGCCACTGGTCCGCCCACGATTCAAATCCTGGACATTCATGCGCTACAAGAGAAGTTTTACTTCAGCGACAACGTGCTGGTTCAGCTGAAGTCTGCGATCTGGCTGCTTCTGGAAGAGATACGAGTAAACCTCCAAAATGGAACCGACGAAATTGCCATAGCTTTTCCAGACAATGGTGCGTGGAAACGCTTCCACGCCAAATTTGATATGTTCGAGCAAATTGTCTGCGATAAGCGCAGGGAGGGAGAGAAACGCGTCGTTCGAGTAGCCGAGGGTGACCCGGCAGGCAAACATGTCATCATAATCGACGATTTAATCCAAACCGGAGGGACCATATTAGAGTGTGTAAAGTGCTGTTTGAAGTTGGGGGCAGCGAAAGTCAGTGCCTACGTTACCCACCCTGTTTTTCCCAATGAAAGCTACAGGAAATTTTTCCCGGACCCAGAGACGGGAGAGTCCTTGTTAGAAACCTTTTACATCACAAATACGATTCCGACCGTGGCGAAATTCTTGCAGCATAAAAAGCCATTCAAAATGCTGAGCATTAGCAGCATTTTGTGCCATTCGCTCCTGGATGACCAGCTGGATTATAAGTTCTCCGAAACTGCAATGCAAATGGACAGCTGACTTCATCCGACAAAGAAAAAAAAAAATGGGGGCTTTCCCTCGTTGTGGATTGAGGGCAATCGCGGGATGCAATAGGGAGAGCACAGTAATCATTTTACTCGCGTATCGACAGAAGATACAAACGCAAAAAAATTATATTTATCTTCAAAGATAAAATAACATTTTAATCCTCAACTCATTTATTAAATAATTTGTTTTTAAAAACAAAATACTGGCGGTTATTTAAAAATTTATATGTGTATTTAAAAAACAAGAAAATTGGCTGTTATTTATGTGTATTTAAAATAAATCTGCTCCTTTTGTCCAAAATATTAAAGGTTTCCGTATATTTAATGATACCATTTAAATTAGAAAAAATACCATCTAAAAACTTCACGGAATCACTGAAGACTCAACATTAAGTTTTGGTGTTTTTTTACAGAAGTACCGAATTTTTTGTTTGTGTTCTCCTTTTATTTGTTTCATTTGAAGCTATGGATACGTACCCTTTTCCGGGCCCCATCGTTGGTCAGAGAATAGGAATCCCGGTGCCGTTTCAGGCAGGATCTTAGAGGATTGCTTGAGCAGCGTTCAGGTACCTTGCACTCTTCTGCTGCACCCAAAACATCACTCCCGGACCGACTTCCCAGGGGGCTTTCGGCGTGGAACTTGTTCGATCGTTCTTCCATCTCCTGCGCAATCCTCAGTTTTGCAACGGCGCTGAGCACAAGTGGTCTGCGACGGCTCCGCCACTTTTGTACCATCTTTGCCCGTTCCCGTCGTCGTTCGTTTTTCTCCACGATTTCGCCCAGTTCTTGCACTTGTTGCAGAATTTTAAGGGTGGTATTATTTGTGGATACAGAATCCACGGGCTCGAAGTTGGAATCAAAATCCATCAGTGGGTCGTTCAGTTCGTCTTGTTGCTCTGTCAGCGGATTTTCGTGGTACGCTTCAAAGTTATGGAGCTGGTTTGGCATTAACTCTCTGTTCACAAAATCTAGCAATTCGGAAACGTTTCTATTAAAGGAACTGTTTTGCACTGATTCGTCCCCGCGCTCATCATCACTGTCTTCGTAGCCCGTTAAACTGCATTGCGCTTTAAGTGGCGTCGGGATCCCAAAATCTGTCATGTCTAGGCTCCATGCCCTTGATTTCCGTACCGGTGATAACCCTGACTTGGCCCTATTGTTTCTTACTGCCAATTCTTTTCTCGTTGGAAGAGTCATCGTAAATGCAGCGAACGTCTTTTCTTTTGTTGTTTGTTTGTTGAATATTTGTTTCTTTTGTTTTTTTAGTTGTCTTTAAACATCTATGTATACAATTCGTTTGTTTTTTTTAAAATTGTCTTCTATACTCTACGAGGACCTCGTATATATACATCATGATGACCTTCGCTTCGTCATTCTTCGTCGTGCGTTATTGGTACCAGGTACTGTAGTACTATACAGTAGAGACTATTATTATTTTATTTTTTTTTATTTTTTATTATTATGACTATTTAGTTGAATTTCGGTTGTGTGTGTGATGATCTAAATAGTAGGGAAATACAAAAGAGTATTGGATTAGAAGAATTAAAATAATAAATCTGGTTGATGATGATGATGGTATTGTGCATTGTGTATGATGATGATGATTGTACATTACATACGATGCTCTGCTGAATCTGATAAAGGAAAAAAAGAAGAACGATATCGGTATTAATATTACACAGTGCTATTCTGAGATTAATAATTTTCTCAATTAGTTCGAATGATTGATGTGCGTGTACAGTACGTATAATAATAATAGACGACTAGTATTAATGTAC
>LT642768.1:0-10980 GCA_900128585.1 Stramenopiles sp. TOSAG23-3 | reverse complement strand
AGAAACAAAGAAACAAAGAAACAAAGAAACAAAGAAACAAAGAAACAAAGAAACAAAGAAACAAAGAAACAAAGAAACATTGTGTTTGTTGTGCTCCTGTTTACTTCTTTGTTGCCTTCTTTGTTGCCTGGTAGCTAAATTGTATAGAAATTTAAAATTCAATTATTAGTCCGTTATATTTTATTTATTCTAGTTTTTTTGTTTTGTACAGGTGTGCCGCACCGCATTACCGCATTCAATTAAATTTATATTATAGTATACTACTTATTACAATATAAAATAGTATACTTATGTACGTATTACAATATAATTTCTTCCGTTTTAATGATCGTAGCAATTAAATATAATTTAATTACAAAGACACAACAGGAAGGAAGGAAGGAAGGAAGAAAGAAGCAAGGGAAGAAAGAAGGAAGGAAGGAAGAAAGAAATAAAGGAAGGAAGAAAGAAATAAAGAAAGGAAGAAAGAAAGAAAGGAAGGAAGAAAGAAAGAAATACTTCGTACCAAATGTAGAAAAAAGTAGAAGGATTATATAGAGATAGTAGAAGGCATAGTTAGTAGAATAAGAAGGAAGAAATATTTTTTTATAATAATAAAAAAAAATACTTCCTTGTTGGGTTCTTCTGTTCTGTACCTGGTACTGTGTAGTAGTAAATATATATAACTAATAACACAAAAAAAAAAAATTGTTCGTCTTCGTCGGAGTAAAACAGAAATGGATGAATGGGTTGTAAGTATTTGTGTTAGTCGTTTCGAAGTGGTCCCATGTTAGTTAATCAGGGAAAAGATGTTTCTATCCAGAGCTGGATGTACAATTGCAAGTTGTCGAAAGAAAAAGTGTACGGAAGATCTTAGATATTTGTTTGCTACCGCTACTTTACGCTCGTCCGTCCGTCCACTCGCCTCCCCCTTCGTCCAAAATTGTTGAGTTGTTCTACACGGAATAGACCAAAAGCCGACCATGGGGAAAGCGCAGAGCCGCATGTCTCGTGAGGCCACGGAGAAGGCCTTAAAGTACTTCGAGGCCCACGAGATTAACGAAATAGTAGATATATTCAATCGATTACAAGACGAGAAGAACGAGAGCGAAAACGGGGGCGAGGGTAAGTCGGGAGAACTCAGGACCCACGCAGGAATTGACATAGACACGTTCGGAGAATATTTTTCATACCCGGGTGTATTGCGGGAGCAAATATTTAAAGTTTTTGACACCAACGGGGACGGATTTATCGACCGGGAGGAGTTCATGCGTGGTTTAGCCATGTGCTGCAAGGGTGAATTGAACGACAAGCTAAGATTCTGTTTCAGTATGTTTGACCTGTCTGGGGACGGGTACATAGATAGAGCCGAACTTCACCGCTGCCTGGCGTCGACCGCCTTCGCGTCCTTTGCGCTGCTCCAGGCCGTCGCGATGGAACAAGGCCTTATAGAAGAAGCGACGGCGATCATACCAGCGGAGTTCGAGAAGGAAGTCAATGCAATGGTAGACGACGCCTTTCGTCGACAAGATATAAACGACGACGGCAAACTGTCGTACGAAGAGTTCAAGCGTTGGATCTGCAACACGCCGGAGATCATTGGGATTGTATATAGCGTCTTCGAAATGCGGGGGCACATAGACATGGAAATTGTACGAAAGCAATTCGATGATTCCCGGAAACTGATGGAAAATAAATTAGGCCTTGTAAAGCGCATGCAAGAGATGAAAGCAGCGAAAGAAGCGGCAGAAAGAAAGGCCGTCGCGCTGGCAGCTGAGAACAGCCGGCTGGCAGAACGCTTGGAAGAGTTGGAGAACGAAAACAGGCGCTTAAGGGAGGTGGCGGAGGAAAAGGGGATCAACGTCAACAGCGACAAGAAGTAGAGAGAGAGACCCTTTCGTCCTGTGGGCTCATCCCTGAAGCTACAACCCTGTTGGGGGCAAATAGATACCGTACAATAATAAAATACACGTGTGTACCAGAAACGCTTTTATTGTGATAACACATGTTCCTGCGCTGTAGTGGCTAATAAGCTAAATAGCTAACCCTTGATTACACATATCGGCTTCAACTTCACACACTTCTTCGAAATGCCCGCTTCGTGGCACGTATTAACCACTTCGTTTACATCCTTGTAGCTCTCCGGTGCCTCTTCCATCACGAGCTTCGGGGAGGCCACCCTAATGGTAATCCCTTTCTCCTCCAACCCGTTTAGGACATGCTGATAGTCTAGCGTTCGCCTCGACTTGGCCCGGCTTGAAGCTCTCCCAGCACCGTGGCAGGTAGACCCAAAAGTATCTCGCATTCCCTTTTCAGTGCCCGTCAGCACGTAACTGCACGTTCCCATAGTGCTGCAATGCACCCGCAAAAAGACAAAAACGATCGTAGAAGAAATAAACAGGTTAGACGAAGGGAAAATCAACAAGCAGAGGAAGGGGTGGGGGGAGGTGACTTTACTTACCCGCCAATGAGAACGGGCTGCCCTACAAACTGGTAATCGACTGGGATCAATGGGTGGTGGGGAGGAAAGGCCCGAGTGGAACCTTTGCGGTGTACCAGCAACGTTTTCATTTTGCCGTCGACGATATGCTCTTCAATTTTTGCAATGTTGTGTGAAGTGTCGTACACCAGATGCATGTCCAAGTCATCCGGGGAAGATTGAAACGTTTTCGCAAACGCTTGTCTAGTAAGGAAAGTCATTGAGCTTCGATTAACCCAGGCATAATTTGCTGCCGCCGCCATCGCCGCCAAGTAGTCCTGGCCTTCTTTGCTCTGAATCTTTGCACATGCTAACTGGCGGTCGTTTGTTACTAGGTTGTCCCGGGCCATTGCCTTCTCCATGGCAACCAGTGCGTCGGTCGCTACCTGGTGCCCGAGGCCACGGGAACCGCTGTGAACCATCACGCATACTTGCCCAGGAAAGAGTCCCATCTTCCTCGCAGCCGATGCGTCGTACACGTCGCTAACGACCTGGATTTCGGCGTAATGGTTTCCTGCGCCCAACGTCCCTAACTGTGGCAAGCCTCTCTTTTTTGCCCTCTTACTAACTTTCGAAGGGTCTGCATTCAGCATCCTCCCATACTCCTCACAGTGCTCTTTATCCTCAGGCCAAGCGTACCCTTCTCGGACACTCCAGTCCATGCCCATCTCCAAGGCTGCTTCCAGGTTTGGGAATGTCGTCGGAATTACTCCTTTGCTACCGACACCGACAGGGATATGATCAAACATGGATTGCGCCAGCTGTTCTTTCACGGGCAAAACGTCCTCTTCGGTAAGATTTGTGCGGATCAGTCGAACGCCACAGTTTATGTCAAAACCAACCCCACCGGGGGACACGACCGCCTCGGGATCAGCCATATCAAACGCGGCCACGTTCCCTATGGCAAAACCGTATCCTGCATGGCAGTCTGGTAGACCAATCGACGCCCTTACGATTCCCGGCAAGGCAGCTACATTTGCCATTTGCTTAACAGCAGGCAAAAACTAAGAAGGGGTAAGGGGCGCAATGGTTGTTAGTGCTGCAAAAAGGGAAAAAGTAGAAATTCAACTGTAAAATACTTACGCCTCCAACATTCGCCCCCCTGCTGCAATGGTTCTTCAGCTCATCGTATATTAGTGGTTTTAACTTATTATTTACATAAAACTTGACTGGAACTTTCATGTTCTCAACGAAGCCCTTTTGGATCTCATATTGAACACCCCCGCAGTGCTTTATGAAAGCTTGCTCCTGCGCATAAGTGCGTTTGTCGCCCTGGCCCCGAAACGCTAGAGAAGACATGCGTGAATAATGGATCAGAGGGAAAATGTAATTCAACCAGCGTGAAACGTTTGTGCTGTAATGATATTTTATTGTAATCTCACGGGGCAAACAATGTAATGGTTTGTTAAATGCAAACAATCCACTTCTTCAAAATAGTATCTTTTGAAGTTGAACGCGAGAAATTGTCCGTGGGGTGGTGGTGGTGGTGATGAAGAAGAAGATTACAGTTGTTGGGTACCAGTTGTAATATTAATACCTGTACCGGTACATGTTGATGCTGTGTTCATGCTAATATAATAATAAAGACAGGAATAGTTATTTCTGGAGAGAGAAAAAATATTACATGTATATTATTACGAACTACATATATATGTATTTTTTATGAGTTTCCTTCAGCATCCTTGTTTTTAGCACCACCACCACTCTAAATGTCAATCTCGTACCCTCCATCATTCCCTGCGTTTCCATGTTGGGAGGAGTGAAGCTTCGCGTTTGCTTGTGCCACTTTTAACGATTCCGGAAGTTCCCATTGGGACACACCACTCCTACTGTTGTAAAAAAAGTGTTCTCCCGTTTGCTCGTCCAAAAACTCCGACCAGTCGCCAATCACCCGGATCTCTTTCGACCTGCTGCGCAAAACCTGCCACATTTTTTTTGCCTTCACGGCATTTCCCGCTTTTGGTGTTGAGGGCAACACTTCATGCTTGTTGTGGGTGTTCCCAGTGGTTCCTAGCGACACTGCGGGTTTATTTTCTGGCAGTTCCGCGGGCCTTTCCCATTGCGACTCCCCTGTCTCGCTGTTCCAGAAGTACAAATTTTTTCCTTTGGGAGTAGCAACTGGTTGCCACTTTGACTTATTTGCCTCCCCCGGGGAGCCATGGTAGGTCATCTGTTGGGCATCATTGGCTGCACCAGCAGAATCAAAATCCGTAGGGCGCTCCCATTGCGAAATCCCATTTGTGGAGTGGTGGAAAAACATTTCCTGGGTAACATCATCGTGCATCTGTGCCCAACCGCTGCGAACTTCGACTACTCGCGACCGGTTTAAGACGACCTTCCACAAACGCTTCGTCCGCTCCACATCTGAAGAATTCGGTGTGGACGGCAAGTGCTCCCCATGAGAAGATGTGTGCGGATCAAAGCCTTCAGGTATTTTTCTTTGGGCTGCCCCGGTTGTTTTATTGTAGTAATAAAGCAATCGTCCTTTCGGTGTCATGACCGGTTCCCAGACGTCTGAGCGGTTCGCTTTCTGCAAGGCTTTGTCGGACGCTTCCCACATTCCTGTCAACTTTGGCATTTCCCACTGAGAGGTTCCATTTGTTGTGTTGTAATAAAACCTCTCTTGAGAGTGGGGATCGACCATTTCCAACCAGTCGCCCTGTATTCGCGATGTTTTAGATCGGGTTCGCAAAGAGTCCCAGAGCTGTTGCGATTCGCTCAATTCGGTCATGGTATGAACAGCACTGTTCGATGGCAAGACATGGTTCTGCTTAGGATCTGGAGATTTCAACTCGTCCGGTTTCTCCCATTGACTGTTTCCAGTGTGCCAATCGTAATAATACAGGTTCTTCCCCTTGGGCGTCGTTATTGGCTCCCACCTCTTCCCATCGCGTGTTGTTGCGATGGAAGCTGCCGAAGCTTTCGGGGACTTTATTAGATTGTGTTTTGCTGCGTGCAAATGGCGCTCTTGCTTAATTGCAAGGGCGTCCGGTACTTCCCACTGCAGGGCACCAGTAGATTTATTGTAATAAAACCGTTCTTTGGTATTGGAGTCCAACATTTCAAACCATTCTCCCGCCTCCTTCACTTTTTCTGATCGCTCTAAAAGCACCGACCAAAGTTGTTTGGAGGTACCCTCGTCTTCTGCCTTCGGTGTTGAAGGTAGAACGCGAGGCTTCTTGTCAGAGTTTTGCGGTGTTTTCAATTCCTCGGGTTTCTCCCAACTGCTTTCCCCTGTCTTCCAGTTGTAGTAGTAAAGGTTGCGCCCCATAGGAGTAGCAATGCCTTCCCAGACACACGTTTGTTTCTTGGGTGTAGCGAAAGAGCCATCGGCGCCCTGGGAGTAATTGTTCGGTAAATCCCACTGCGAAACGCCTGTCTGTTCGTTGTGATAAAAATGCTCCTTTGTCTGCTGGTCCATCATACGATTCCACTTGCCTTTCTTTTCAACAACGGCTGATCGAGCCAATAAAATTTTCCAAAGTTCCGACGATTTTTGCAAGTTGTCCGCTTTTGGTGTTGCTGCTAGCAATGTCTGGGTTTTTGGCTGGGTCCCCTCGTTGGCGACTTCATCTGGCATTTCCCATTGACTTTCGCCCGAAGACCAGTTGTACCAGTACAGGTTTTTTCCTTGCGGTGTTGCAATAGGCTCCCACTTCTTTCTTGGGCCGTCTGCTGCTGCCGAAGTACTAATAAAAGATTTCATAGGCATCATTGCATTCTCATCAAAGGTGTCCCCACTCTCTAACTCGCGGTCCGTTTCTCCTCCCCTCGTTGTCACGTTTTCCTGGGGAATTCTGTAGGAGTGCTCGATCATGACTTCGTTTGAGGGGGGCTCAAGATTTTGCACTTCCCCTTCTTCTTCTAAATCGGTGTCCGTTTCAATGGTAATGCTGCGACTTAATCGCCTCATGCGAATATTCTGGCTTCTGCTTAATTCGTCGTCTTTTTCTCCTGTTGGTGGCATGCTTACGATAGCATCATCGGCGGCAAACAAGGTTTTTTGCACCTCGGAAGAAGATTCAACGTGTGGGGTGAGCTCTGCGGTGTCTGGAATAGCGGCCAGCACAACTTTTCCTGCCTCAGCTGCAATTTGCTTCACCTGTTTCTCCTGCTCCATTTTTTCCATTTTCAATCGCTCCGTTTCTTTCTCCTTTTCTGCCAGCTGCTGTTTCATTTTCTCTTGGGTCTGTTTCAACTGCTTCTCCATCTCCTCGACCTTCTTCCGGGCTTCTTCTGCGAGCGCTTTTTCTTTCTCTGCCTGTTCCCGCGCTAGCTCTTCTTCTCTTGCCCTTAGCTTCGCTTCGGTTTCTTCGCTTGCAATGCGTTTGGCATCCAACATCATCTTTTCCTCTAGCTCCTTTCTCAATTGCTCTTGCATCAACGCCTTCTCTTTCTCGTTCTGTTCTCTTTCCATTTTTATCTGCGCCTCCAACTGGGCCCGTTCTTCTGCCGCCTGTTTTTCGGCCTCTTCCTGCCTCACTTTTTCGGCCTCACGAGCTTTTGTAGACTCGTTTATTATTTTTTCCAGGGCAAGCCTGTCCTCTTCCGCTTGTCTTTGAAGGGCCGCCTTCTCTTCTGCCATGCGCTCGTTCATTTCCTTCTCTGCATGTATCCTTGCAGCGGCTTCGCGGTTGATTTCTTCCTTTACGGCATTGACTTCGCGCTGCCTTTCATCTTTCATGCGCTCTTGCTCTTCAAAAATTGCTTTTTTCTCTGCCTCCTCCATAGCAAGTCTGGCCTCTAACTCCTCCATTCTGCGCGCAAGCTTTTCCTGTGCTGCCCTTTCGTTTCGAAGAAGTTCGGCGTGCTCTTCTCTTGCGGCCTCTTCTTGTTCAATCCTCTTCCTTTCTTCTTTCAATCGAGTTTGTTCTACCCCTAGCGCTTGCTGCTTCTCCCACTTCGCTTTTTCCTCCTCAAGCCTCTGCTTCTGCTCTTCCAGGGCTTTGGCTAGCTCCGCCTTGTCGTGTTCAAGTTTTTCCCTTTCTGCCTTTTCTTCGCGTTTCCTCTCTTCTTCAACACGCTTCAGTTCCCATTCCCGCTTTGCCCGTTCCATTTCTGCCCTTGTCTTTTCAAGCGCAGCTTTTTCTCGCTCGATACGAAGTTTTTCCTCCTCCTGTTCTTTCTTGCGCTTCTCTTTCTCCAACTCCAGCCGGCGCTGTTGAGCCTGCTCACGGGCGAGCCACTCTTTCTTCAACTGCTCGCGCATAGATTCTTCCTTTGCCTGTCGCTCGCGTTCCGCTGCTTCTTCCTGTAAGCGGATTTTTTCCTCGGCCAATTTCAACTCTCGTTCTTCTGCCTCCTTTTCCACCCGAGATTTTTCTTCCAGTGCTTTCTTCTTCTCTGTCTCGAGGTCCTCTAACTGCCTCTTTCGTTCTGCCTCAAATTTAGCTGCCCTGGCTACTAGCTCTTTCTGCTCTTCTTGCAGCTTCAGCTGCGCCGTTTCTAGCTCCCTCTGTTGTTCCTTTTGAAGATCATTCATTTTATTCTCTAAAACCCTCGCTGCTTTTTCCGCGTGGGTTAGAAGCGGAGATGGGGTTCCGTTGTCCCAGGCGCCGCCACGGGCCTGATCAAGATGTTTGTTGCGGGGGGCACCCGTTTTGCTCGCGAGTAAGGGTGACATTTCTGCTGCATTTGGGCTTTCGGCAGCCCTGCCCTTTGCGGGGCTGCCCATGCTCTCCGAGACCTGGTCTAATTTTTGCTCTTCTATTTTGTTTCTGTACTCTCTATATTTAGTCAGTGCATCTCGTTGCGCTTCCTCGTCTTCTGTGCTGGAACCCACGCCGTCTGCGTCCTGGCGTTGCAACTTTCTCAACGAATCGATGATATCGGCGAAGCGAACGCTATACCTGTCTTCTTGGTAGTTCTGGTCCCCGACTAACATTTTCACGAAATTTTCAATTTCCAATAAGTTCAGCCCAATGTTGAGGCCCTCAAACCCTTGCACAAACACGGAAGCCGGCAAGGCACCTCGGCCGCTTCTGTCCATGTCAGCCAACGCCGTGCCAACCGCTACGAGGCGTTTCTCGTACTTAAACCTTCGGTATTGTACGCTTGTCAGGATGTGTTCGTTCACTTTCCGCAGCACTTGCCGTAAACGAGGGTCGCGGGTGATCCCAACTATTCTCTGCGTCCGTGCGGATTGCCGTGCGCTATGCTGGCTTGCGGGGGACATTGCTTTCATGTTTCGAGGAGGGGTCATCATTGCCCCCGTCTGGCCGCCTTGCTGTGCTCTGTACTTTCGTTCCGGGGATATAAAGGACATTGGGTCTTTCTCCCGGTTCGAACTTGCTGATGCACCTCGGTTCTCTTTCTTGGAACTTCTTGGGGCGGTCTCAAACTCATCTTCCGAGTACGTGTACTCCTCTTCATCCGTATGGCTGCTAGTGTCTACCATAGGTGGGCGCGGTGGGGGTTGACGCGGAAAGGTCTGCGACAAGTCTTCGTCCGTAGTGGTTTGAGGCGATGACGCTGACTTCTCGTACGAGCCATTCACGATCTTATCACTGGCCGATCCCGTCCGGGCGCGACTCCTCGCCCGATTGACGAGCTTGCTACTGTTCGCCAGCTCAAGGTGTATTTCCGCCTCGTCGACGTCGCGAATGTCTTCCACCAGTTTTCGTGCCCTTCTGGCAACATAATGCACCTCTCGCATTCTCAACTCCGGGTTCACCAATATTTCCACATTTGCAGCGATTCGACCGCCCTTTCGGTTGATCTTCACTCGTGCAACGCTGCTGACCTCCTTGATCGTGGCCATAGCGCTGCAGATGTCCTCTTCGATTTCAGCGCTGTCGCGTCCCGATATGTACCGCGTTTGCGCGTCGACATGGACTACAACGTCGTAGATGTCGGTGTTGCTCTGCATGGCGCGCTTCCTCGCCTTTGTAGCCAGCTTGTGGGCCTCCTTGACAGTCGTGCGACTGTCCACAAGGATGTGCGCGTCCACAATAATGTCATTGCTCTTTGTTATTTGAACTTTGACGTTTCCCAAACCGATGACGTCGTCGACATTAATCAACGCGTTTTCAACGCAGCGCATGACGCTCATGCGGTCGACCCGACGGTTCCGTTTGTTATTGCTCGACCGTCCGCGTGCCGCGTGCAGCAGCCCGCTCGTGCTTTCCGATCGCCGCGGGCCTCCAGGCCCAGCCCCAAATGCTCGTCGGTTGTTCGCGCCGCCCTTCCTCTTGCCCGACGGGCGAGACAGGGCCACTGCCGAACGTGGCCGTCGCATTTTTCGTGCAGAAGTTGGGCGCTTTTTGGGGGTCTTCCGCGGCGTTTTTCTTCTACCTGCCCTGTCATCGACCAAATTTCGTTTGGAAAGGTAATCCCTGGCTTCATTGAGCAGCTCTTTCGATTCGCGCAAGGCCATGGGAAGGTCTTTTTTTCTCACCTTTCGTGCGCTTGAATCGCCCCCCCCGTCGCCGAGTAGTTGCCGACATTGGCCGCCTGGCACCGCCTCGCCGCTGGGAGCGCCTCACAACAATGCCGCTCAACTCTTCCTCATCGTCGGACTCGGCCCTGGTTCGTGCGGTGCGGGGGCGTCGTTTTCCTGGCCGGTCGTTCTGTCCGCGCACTTTCGCGGACATAGGGCGTCGCCTCCTGGAACCTCGTCCTGACGAATCCGAGTCATCCTGCAATACATCGTACCCATCTCCCGTTTTTGATTGAAACATGGCCCTGCCCCTTCCCCGCTCCACGAGTTCAAGCCTGCGGCTTCTATCCAAGTGTTCGTCTAAGCTCGCTCGAGTTTTGGAAGACATTTTTCTGCAATAATACAGGCCAACTGTAGGTTGTTCAAATGTTCACGATTAGGCTTTCGGAGCTCGCCTGCCGTCCACTTTATATGTCGTCTAGGTGGAGAATTTTGCGTACAAGAAATATTATTTTCTTTGCCACTTCTTGCACCATTAACTGTTGGAAAGTAAACTGCCGAACAAAAAACTACTGGCGTTGATCCCTTCACCAAAATATTCAAATACTATATCGATTCCTCTCTTCAAGTTTATGTTGCTGTTCTTCTCCCATTTATCGATCTGTATCCATTTATCGTTAACTCGCCACTTTAATACTTGTGCTATAATAGCAAATACAAAATGAGAAAGAATAGCTGTGAAATGTCAAATGTGAAAATTAAAATTCAACACCTCTTTCTTTTTTTTCTCTTCTTTCTTCTTTTTTCTTCTTCTTCTTTTTTTATTTTTTTATACCGGTAGTATAATATTAAAATCAATAATACTGTGATCATGTTAAGCTGAATAAAATAAATCTTGAAAATTGGCGAACTTGAAAATTATTATTAAAAGAAGAACAAATTTCCTCCTACTGTATAACTTTATTTATTTATTAATTTAATTTTTAACGTTCGAACAAAACCCTAATATTAACATTATTTTTTATTTTAACTGCCATTTTTTTCCATTTATTTATTTGATTATAATTATAATAATAAATATCACACTAATACATACACAGAGCATAGGATTAATCCAGCCCTAACTTTGTAATTCTAATTAATT